>JAODLC010000133.1:26099459-26120136 GCA_026781145.1 Hippopotamyrus pictus | reverse complement strand
CTTACGTGTACAATTAGAGCATTTATGTCATTTATTTAAACTTTATTTTACCAGGTAAATTAACTGAAAACCAGTTCACTGCTTTACGTGATATTCGGGAGAAATAGCATATTAATTCCTTCGGAACTGCCTGGGATACAAACGTCATGCGTGTAACTAAACTCTTCAGCCAATAAGGGCAACGGTGTGTCGTCATGGAAGCAGTTCCAGTTTGTGCAGCCGGGTGAGAGGTCGCAAGGCATCTAACCGTAATGCATTGCGTCAGGATCTGAATGCGTTGCTTTAAGCCAGCACTGTAAGCAAGTCGAACGCACCCAATGACCGGACTGGGGAAACAAACTGAAACTCGGACTTAATACAGAGGACTAATGGCAACAACCAGAAACAGCTGATCACATGGGGATCCCACACGAGGTTGAGGGGGTGTGGCACATGGAAGGAGTGGACGATCGGGGCAGGACAGGGGTAATTAATGTTGGGATAAGATCTTTATCGTTTTGGAAGCCATTAAGAATAAAATGCTCTTCTTGTTTTATCCTGTTCATTTTGTATTTAAGTGCCAAAAAAAAAAAATCATACTTAAGGTGTAATTTTGGGGGGGCCGGGAACCAATTAATTGGTTTTCCATTATTTCTTATGGGAAAAATTCAATCAGAACTCGAACTTTTGAGGATTCGATCCGGAGTCCGGAACTGATTAAGTTCGTGAACCGAGGTACCACTGTATTTCATTTTTAAAAATATCATGGCTATGGTCAATATCGGAATATCGTAACACCTGTAGAGTAGCGTCAGTGATATGTGATATAAAAGACCACGTTATGTGAAACTTCTTCAAAGTAAGTAATTGAAAGTTGTTTCTTTTTATTTTAGACAGAAAACTACTAAACACTGATATATTTTGGCCCAAATCTGAAGTATTTGCAATTTTATTTTGAATTATTATTGTTTGTATGCTCGTGACTTTCCATGAATGGCTTCTTAGGATATTTATTCTGGTCCATGTCTGTGACACCATACTCCCTTTTAGTAACACGGGTGTTTCTAGCTATTTAAAAGATCAGGGGCCAAGTCAAGTTCAGCTGGGGCTTGAGTTATTTTTTTTTTTTACGGAAGATTGATGCTGGGGCCGAATTACTCAGGGCAAGGCTTAAAATACTCCGGGCTATAGCCCAAGTGGTGCATGGTAGTACATGTAGAGGCTGAAAGTTATTGGAGTGAAGGAAGGGAATACCAAACTTTGAACTGAGTATATGATCCCAGCAGAAACTGAATGTGTAGCGTAAATTGTATCGATTCTTCACCGAAACTATTGAAATGACCATTATTCAGGGTACCATTCTGGCTGTTATTGACCTGAGTCAGTCACAGAGTCAATGCAAAAGAGTCTATGAAAGGGAGTCTAATGACAGCCTGAAAATGCATCAGATATTTTCTTTTTGAACATTGAAAAATTAATACATATATCATACTGATCAATTTAAATTCTTTTTAATAATTTATGATAAGCTATGTTACATAAGAAAAAGTGGTGCTTATAAATTCATAAATGATCTTACAGAAGCTGTTTTACTGCTTGTTTTGGTTGCTTGTTCATTTGCCTTTAGTTCATTTCCAGTTTTTCTTTTCCTTTGCTTCTGTTTCAGAGTCACGCTGCTTGTTTTCGATAATGCAGTGTGCTGACACAGTTTCCTTCTTAACATCTATTCCTTTCACACTTTCCTTTCATTTCCTTCCATTGTTTGGTCCTGATTTGGCTGCCCTAATTCTACCAGATCCACACAGTGCTTGCATTTTTCTGAGTCATCCCAATATTTTTGTAGAAGTGACAGGCTTACTCAATGTTTACCGAATTATATTTCAGAAAGCTTGATCAATCAATTGCTTTATTAGTCATGATATATCTAGTTCCAAAGTAATGGGATAACTAACCATGTTGCATGTTTAAACCTTTTTATTAGAGAATTGGAATAAACAGAATTAAGCCTATTCTTGGCCTAAAATCCTGCCTTTTTGGGAATGTGTCACTGTATGTTCTCGCATTACTAAACAAACTTAAATTAAATAATGCTTTGGCCACTTTAAGTAAAATACAGTGTGGGTTCCCAAAGTATTGAACTCTATAAATATTCCTAGATTTTTTGGGACCCAGTAAAACAAATTTTCATAGTTTCCAGAGAACCCTTTAATGTTTGTTACTTCTAATTCGTGGAATAAATTTACGCTTTAACAAAGTTCAGTGGGAAGTTCATGAAGAATCATGTAGCAATAATATCAACTCAAGCAGCATCCTCCTCATTCAACTGGTGGCCTGTACCTGTTCACGCAATATCCACTGCATTGCACTGTACTGTATTGTCAATGTACTTTCTGCACTTTCATCCCTTATTGACTTAGTACTTATTTATTGCACTTCTCCTGCACTGCACAGCTGTTTTCCTTATCCATCCATGCACCCCCCACACCCTCCCAGAAACTTTGGCACAAGAATTTCACTGTTTTCCCTGAACACAGGTGACAATTAAAGTTGAAACTCGATTTAAATATTTTTCTGACTTACATTTGGAGACATTGGTATTCAGAAAAAAAACACAATTGCTCTTCGAACGAAGACGGATGTTTGATGGAATGATCAGTACAATACAAACGAGTTTTATTTAAAGAAATGCTCCGTTCTGTTTTATAGGACTAGGAAAAACATGTCTTTCTTGTGCTGGTACATACTGTACATCCTGGGGAAAGTCACTTTTAGTTTTGATCCTAATTAGAAAATTTGGGGCTGCATTGCGGCTCAATGCACACAGCACTGGTGTTACATAACAGGAACAGAAAATAAGTTATATAGCAATATGTCACATCTAGAAAAGCATTTCGTAATGTAAAGGTGTTTGAATTCCACTCACACAATATGTTTGCTCTTCATAACAACATCAGGGTGTTATCACTTCTTGGTTACCATAAACAGAACATAGGTATAATATCAGACATCATAGTCTTCCAATATGCCGGTGCCCCGACAATGAGGGATAACCAGGAGGGAACATGTTTTAACCTAGCCTGCACCTAGGGAATGATGTGACCTAATGAATGCCAAATGTGACTCTTTAAACAACCTATTGATGGTGACTGGCAGAAGATCGTTAGAATGACATGCATTAACACAATGGTCTGTGCAATTTTTATAGATGAAATCTATAAAATTCTGAGCTGTGTGAAAAACCGCAAGTCAAAAGGGGGAAGTGCCAGTTTACCATAGTTCTTTGTTGATACTGGCCACACTTTTAAGTTAACTTGCGCTGCTAGCTTTTAAAAGACTAAAAGGTCACTATAACCCCCCTAGAAACAATGTAAGTTTGCTGGGACCGTTAAATGATGGATGGGTGGGGTACCATGCCATTGTTTTCAGGATATCTGTAAGGGCAAAAGAGATTTTAAAGATCAATGGGCTGGCCCTATCTGGAACGTGGAACGTAAGCACCAAGACTCACGAAACAAGGGAAGCTGTCAAGAGAGTTTTGCCTGGGAATCCTTTAATGGTCCAACAGACAAAGAAGAAACAGCAACCTCAGATAAACACAGAAACCCTGAATTGGATCTATTATAACAATAAATAATATCAATAAAGAATGCACTGTAAGCATGAAAACATGACCTACTCTGGTCTATGGTGTCCCACCTGTCTTGTCACCTCATTCAAAGCAAGCAACCAGTGCCGGTTGTGACATAATTGAGACACCATGACTAAGAACACTTTATTAGTAGATGACAGACCAGCGTCCATTATCAACTGAGGTGTTTAAAATTGAGGTTTACTAACCAGATCTTTACACCTAATTTTTTTAGTTCTTGTGATAGACTACACAAAAGAATATCCCTTTGGCGCAAAACAAAATCCCATGATGCTCAAAATGCAACGAATGACTCTCTATTGTTGGGAGTCGGTTGATAAAAAAATATTTTTCTACCTTGTCCACATCTCGGCAAATTATGATCAAATTTGACCAAGCAGCGAGAATTCAGTGGGGACATGAAGATGAATAACAAAGCCAGCAAACGAAAGGAGCTTTTCTGGAGTATAATTACGTTTCCATTTCCTGCATGAGACTGGTGTGCCCTCGCATTAATCTTTGAAAATTAAGTTTAGAAATGTATTTTTGAAGATATTTGTAGGTTTAAAAATCTACAGGATGTTTGTCCTCGCATTACAATTAGGTGTTTAAATAAGTGCCATGAATAAGCATCTTCGCTATGGCTTTCTAAAAGATTATATGCACTAAGCTCAGCCAAAGTAGCTTTAGGGTCTACATACATTTGTAGGATAACGATAATTGCATCTGGTACTACAGTCTTGCCAAAATCCCCATATTTAACTTATCGTTGGTGGCATGTACGGCTCTTTAGGTATCATGTATGATCATGTCTTAGAAGGGAGCCAGACAGTTTAGAATTCTAAGTCTTGCCTGCTGCATCTTGTCTTTTTGCATGCTAACTTTTGTTGTAAACAAATATGCAAATTTTCCCTTTTTTGTTGGCAGTGATACAGGGCGGCCCACATAGTAAAATGGTTTCAGAGTAAACCAGCTTCGTGAGATTTCTCTTTCCTCAATTTCCCAGAATCAGCAAACCACATATCAAAATGTGGTCTCCCCCAGAGAGAGAATTATTGACAGCTGTGCCCACTTTCACGTGTCAAATAAAGCCAAAAAACTCTAAATGTCATCTTCAGCTTCATTTATGCCAAAACTTCTTACTTGTTGATACTTATGATACCTTCTATATATTCATGTTGTTCATAAAATGTCCACATTTATCATCTTTACTTTTCTACTCTTAAGAATGAACTCGGTATCTTTATATGTAAACCCATTTACATACCTGGCAGGATATGAAAAATAAGGAATTTTGCTGACCTGGGGTTGAGTGTGTTGGGGGGGGAGCTGTTTATCAGGAGAAATGGTAAAGCAGGAGTACGGCAGGAGGGGGGGGTAAAAAAAAATCAAGAGAAACTGGGGAAATCGGGAGTGTTGGCAGGTAGGCTGACGTGAAGGATAATAAGTTTGAACTCTGAATTCTTGATTTCAGGTATAAACTTGATGTAAGAAACCTGAAGAAAATAAGTTAGTACATTTTGAAGTATACATTTCTTTAAAGAAATCATTTTGAGAATATGAAATCATCAAATATCTTCATTGCTCCAATTTTTCTTAACATTCACCATATTCCTTGTATTTGATAACATGTTCATTGCTTGCCTGTTGGTTTTTTCTCTCCCATTTCTTCTGAAGAGTCTTTCAACCAGACTTCCCACTTATTCTGCTAAATACTAAGTAACCCCCCCCCCCCCAAAAAAAAAAAAAAAAAAAAAACTGTCAAGGGCTCAACAGGGGGAGATCAGCTATCTGCTCCTGGTGTCAAAGAAACAAATTCACCCCATTGTTCACAGTGTTTCCAAAGTGATGTATGACAGGTTCTAAGTTGCACATTTGTTGCTAGGGGATCGGTCCTGCTGACATTGCAAACAAGGTTATCAATCAACCCAGAGATTACATCTTCAAATTTCTACTGAAACTTATAACTTTGGGACCACTACTTCTTGTAGCAAAAATAAAGTAATCATAATTAAAATAAAATATAATAAAATAATAAAATAAATGTGTATGTATGTACTGTATATATGTTGAAACATGTCTCATTACAGTTGCAGAAAATAATTATCTTTTCCAATTATGGAGCCTTGGATTATCTAATGTTCATTGACAGGTTGTAGCCTGAGAATGATTAAAGTACAGTGGTGCTGCAGAATGAACACGATAAGAACTGTTGACCAAAATGCATTTGGCAAACTCTGTGTCAGGACTTTGCCTGTTGCTGATTGCTATCAAACTGATGAACAGCCTTTTTGATGCTGTAGTTGCTTCTGTGTGGTCCCAGTGAGGGTCTACAGAACAAGGCTTGGGCATTAGTGTAGACCGTCACACAACGTTTGATTCGTGGTATATAGGCACGGTGTACTTTAGGTCACATGATGTGTGGCAGCTGCAGGGCGAAGCCTGTGTGTTTCCAAACAAAGAATGGTAAGAGGTTGTTTTCTAAGGAGAACAATAATGTAGAAATAGAGAGTAAGCAGCACAAACAGGAAGTGTGATTTATCTCAATTTGCCCATCATCAAAATCAGAAACTTTATGTTATGCACTAGCTAGCGCTTGTCTATCGTTAATTTGCTTCTCACCTTAGGGGAACCAACTTTATCTTCTGCTCTAGCCAGTTAATCTATAATTGATTAAAACAGCTGTTAAACTGTTATAAGAGAAGCAGGCGAAAGATGTCCATTTTAGAAAAAAATACATTTTTCAATTTAAAAAAAAAAAAAAATCAATAATCAGGCTTGTGTTTGAGCAGTCACGTTTTCTGTTTCCATCAAATTAACCATCCACCTTGCAGCTCAGCTCAGAATAATGACTGTGAGGGATATTTTACCATATTCTGATAACTGTAATAACCTGCCTTTTTGCTAAGGGGGTGCTTGTTTATTTAAGGTGCTGTGAGTGCAGTTCTGCAGTGCATTCAGGTGATGTCAGCCATCAAACACTTTCCATCTTACATTCCTTTCCATTAAATGCCCCAACCAGTTAACCGACTGGGTTTACTGCCCGGGGGTTTGACACTTGGGCAAGACTCTGTAGCTAAGGTAGTTAGATATATAATATACATAATGCAAACATGTGTGTTCTGTAAAATGGAGTTAATAAGTAAACAACTATAAACATATGCTAACAAATGGCGTGATATACATACAACAACCATATATTCAGTACTGCTATGTGGTATGGCTGGGCATTATATATGGCTGGGCAGTATATATGGCTGGGTCTGAGGGTGGGTAAGTCGGCACATGGTGCACTGCCTAGTAGCGGTAGGCAGAAAAGATGACCAGTAGCAACTCTTAGCCGCCGTGGCTAATGGTGCCCCGGGAGAGCTCCTTATGGAGGGGGTGGATGGAATTATTCATGATATTCTCCAAGTTTGCCACCATCCTTTTCTCTGCAGCCCCCCACAGTGAGTACCGTGTGAGTCCTGTGATGAAGCTGACCATCCTGATGAGTTTGTTTATATGATTGATATCACCAGCACATATCTTGCTTTCCCAGGACACCACAGCGTACGGTAGTTGTGTACACTCTGCACTAAGAAATGGTAATAGATATCCAGCAGCTTGTTGCATGAACAAAAAGATCTGGGTCTCCTCAGAAATTAGAGTCTCCTCCGGCCTTGTTTGTACAGCACCACTGTATTGTCCACCCAGTCCATTTGGATTTTCAAGTGAACTGCCAGATAGTTGTATCACTGCAGTACTTCCATGTCCTCCCTCTGCACAGTCACTCATCTCAGGGACTCTTTGGCATGCTGGAAATCCACCACAAACTACTTTGTCTTACTGATGTTGAGCTGCAGGTGGTTTTCCCTGCACCACAAGACAAAATCCTCCATTAGCCTCCTATAATCTGACTCATTTCAAATATTTATACACCATACAAATTAAGGCTGCACGGTATATCATTTCAGCATATCACCATGCAGGGCGTGCAATGTCAAGTAAGGCAAATTAAATCAAACAGGTCATGCTACAACTTTTTTTCTACTTTAAACAAAAGGAAAACCCGCACAGTTCTCATTTTCCATGACTAATCTACAAGAGAAGCCTGTCTGAAATAACATAATTTACTCCGATTTAAGGGTTTTTGGATGCACAGAGTTTGTTGCTAGTGAGTGACATGCAGGCTCCGCTTGCATACAGAAGCACCAATCACAATTAGGACTGGGCGACAGGCAGTATTAATATTGAAACTACATATTATGTACATACACCTTTCACATGACAAAGGCCACGATAGTCAGCTGGGCTGAGATCAGGCTTTTTCATACCATCATACTGTCCAGACATTAGATGACAGTATACGGTATTTTCAAAAGCGTTATTTTGCAATACAGTTCTGGTATTTTGAAGCCTCTGTAACAAGATTTGCTGAACGCAGGGGGTTTAAGTTTCACTAAAACATTTTTACTCTGTCATGGGAAAAAAACTTAGCAAGCTTTGCAGTTTTAACGATTGTTCCTTTTCAAGATTATTTATCACTTATAAAAATCAGTTTAACGCCACTGCTTTTAAACAAGCTCTACATGTGTTCTCCAAGGCAGTCAAAATCATTTTCATCCTTGCTGTTTAAATCATTTATACAGTAGATGGGTTTGGGAATTATTTATTTTGAACTCATTTTTTGCTTTAGAAATATCAATATTTATCACAAAAATAACATTGTGATAACTAAAATTTTCCGATGATATGCCCCCCTCTACTACAAATGGAGGAACCGTCAGTAAAGTACTGTAGGTGGAATGAACTGCTGTTGTACTGAAAGTATCTTATCTAGAAGGTAAACTGGAAGGAGGTCCAAGTGACCTGTGGTAAACAGTTAGAGCTGTTTCAAACCAGCCCCTTAAAGGCCTTCATGTTATCTAGAAAGGCACAAGGAATCCTAGAACACCAATTATGTTCATGATGCCAACATCAGAACTGCATTGAGCACCATACATATTAGCAAGATAACAACTACTGCTTCTTGTTGTTGTTTTTTGACGTTTGCCAAAAAAGATTGTGCATGGTGCATGATCTTCACAAGTTCAGAAGCAACATTCTATTGAGAACTAAGTCAGTAATAGAACTTAGTGGCAGAGAATGACTTTTTAACGCCTCAGTCAAATAGAATCACTGTTTCAGAGTATGCATCTAATGGTTGATGGTGGTGTTACTGCTTGGAAATGGATCTGGATGACTTTCATTTCTTTGAAAAGACCATGAATTTTCATGAATTCTCTGTATCAGAGAATATATCTGTGAGATGATGGTATAGTTGGGTCATGCATCGCCTTAAAGAAAAAGTGTCCAAAAAAATTCATGGGATTAGTAGGGTCTGTCACTCTGAGTTAGCAAATTTGTACCTTAAACTTGCTAGGACTAGTCTATCACTGTAAAAAGAAATTCTAGGAACAACAGGATAGGCTGATCACTAGCAACATGGCTATTCCATGTTTATTATTTTATAAGGAACAAAAATCAGGAAATTCATGCACATTGAAAGGCAACAACCATGTGACAGACTCAGTCCGCAATACACCTCTCCTTGATGTGCTTTCACGAGACAGTGAGTTACTGTACAAAGTTGGTCTGAAAGCTAATTTACTTTCCTGACATTGGATTATTTTCTGGCTTTTCTGCAACACATGGTTATTTTTTGTTCGATTTGGGTTCAGGCCACAGGGCCAACTCTCCCCCCCGAACATGCACTTGAATGCCACACAAACAAAACGGCAAATGTGACTAAGGATAATTGAAATACATGTTCCACACACCAGCTACAGCATGTCCCTGCAGTCAGATGTCCAGGATATTCTCAGCGAGATGGAAATGTAGCTAAAAGGAGGTGAACTGGCAGAAAAACAGCCAAGTGAAACCAAAAGTGAGGTGCAATAGGGGACAAGAACATTTGCTGAGATGTCTCTGAAATAAAACAATCTCTCGGTCTCCTACCTTGCTGAGATCTCAGATTAAGTTGGGGCCATAAATGAACAGAGAGTCTAAGGGGGTGCTTGTTTATTTAAGGTGCTGTGAGTGCAGTTCTGAAAAAACTGTTGTAGTGGGAAACAGAGTTTTGGGTACTAGGTATTTCAGTTACCTCATCATCAACATCATCATTATGTGTCCTGTTACAGTTTGGTAGCCTTTAGCCTATGCTCAGCTGTCTCTCCAAGATAGGTGAATTTGGTCAGACTCATGCATCCATTAAAGAGTCTGCCATACCTGATCTAGGTGAGGGTCTTGCACTAGTTTCAGACCACTGGATATAAGTCCTATCAGAGTTCTGTTAAAAAGATATAATACAACCAATAACAATGAAGCTCTCTAAAACACACCAACTCACTCTCTTGCACAGTTTATACCCTTTAAGCTCCACCTTCATAATAAATTTTAATAAATATACTGACGGTATATTTTTGCTTACCTTTAGGTAATATTTGCATCAATGTTATTCTTACCCATAAGAAAAGATATTCATATATACTACTGTATACAATATTATAGCCTACATTTACAGGCATCCGTTGACCTGCGTTCTCATTTGAGATCAGGACTAATAGATGCAATTCAATTTGGGTGCATTTCGATAGTCATAGAGGAGAGGCAAGGCATTAAGTACAGTACTGTAATACAGGCACAGTACATCAAATAATAAGATAAATATAAAATTTCAGCACTTTATAATAAAAAGAGATTGCCCTAAAATATTTCACTGTGAAACTACAGTGAAATATTTTATTGTACAGCACAATTTGTCCTGGGTATGACATCAAACTGCATCCGGCCCTGCAAGCAGTCCTCCAACTTACAGGGGTAAATTTTGGGGGTTGGTGGCGAGATTGGCACTCCTCCAGCCACAGTAAAACAACTCGCAACAGCTCGGTCGAAACAGGAATGATACCTTTCTGCTTTCCACAGGTGTAGCTCTGCTGCAGCCACCCACAGGAAGGCTACACGCATCATGAAGGGGATGGGGGAAAGCCTTCGGGAGTTTCAACCCGGGAAGAGTCGAAACGGTCGAAGAGCCAGTAGGGTCAGGCCTGTTGTGTTGCCTGCTGCATGGTGGCACTTGAGTCCCAGCTTGAGGTGGCCCAACCAGATAGGTGAATAGAACATCTTGTCTCACCGGTAAGATGGCCATTTCGTAAACTCTGCATCTCAGTGGCAGCAGGGAGTGGCCAGATCTCTGTAGCTGGGTATACTCACTTCTGGTCTGGTCGCTCTGATGACTGCCATACTCAGGGAGTAGGCATTGCTGTACTGGATCGGCTCCTCCTCATGGTGTCTGATGTCACTGCTTTCAACAGGCATATTATGAGACTCAGGATAAGGCACTCCTTGGGTGTCTTGTCTGTTGTCTCAGTGTATGCTCCAAACTCAGTGAGTGATGTCTTATTGTGGGAAACATTTTACTTGCACGAGGTGACACTCGTCTGGTCATAGGTGACTTCAGTTTGTCCACTGGCCTGTGCTTATATTCTGACACACTATATCCCGCGGATATCACTTAATCCATCGCTGCCCCAGATGATTATGTTGGTCCCCATGGGTCTGGAGACCAGGATGAGAGTGACTCCATGTTCCTTGACTTTGCAAAAGGTCAGGGGCTGCAGGTTGCTGGATCTGGGATCCAGTGCCCTGAGCCACATTGTTGGACTTGATTCTCCAATACTAGTGGTACAGCGAAGGAGATCAAACACATCCTTGTGGGCAGACGCTTGAGGCTCCTGCAGAACTGCAGGGTCTACAGAAGTGCCCAGTTTGTTAATTCTGTGAGGGCTCTGAGGGCAGATAAGGAACCCCTTGTTATATGAATCTGTGAGCAAGTGACACACCATCTGTGGTCTAGTGACCCACGTCCTGCTTACGGAGGAATCAAAGCATTACTCACATCTGAATCTGTTCCTCCAAGACTTTCAGTCAGGGCAGGTGATGGAACAGTCCTTACGTATGTCACTGCAGTTGTGATCTGCTGGGCTGGCTACTTTGAGCAGTTGGAGCAGCTAGGACATTGGACATCTTTGGGTCCACACTTCTCGAGTTTGATCCTCCAATCAGCTGTGAACCACCCAATCTCACTGAGGATCTGTGGGAACCGGGGTGAACTTCTCCAGGCTGGTGGTAAGGCTGTCCTCCTGACATTGTAGGCAATCTTTGCTTTACTTTGTTGGGAGTCAGGCATCATCCCAACTGACTGGAAAACGGAACTTGTAGTCCCTATCTGGAAAGGGAGGGGTGATTGCCTGGATTGCGGCAACTATAAGGGGTACTGCTCTCAGTGCCGAGTAAGGTCCTTGCAAGGGTCATCTTTAACAGGGTCCGTGATTACTTGCTCGCCTGTCAGCGACTGGAGTAGTTTGGTTTTACACCTAAGTCTACTATTGACCGCATCCTGGCACTGATAGTTCTCATTAAGCACAAGTGCAAATATAGCAGAGGTTCTTTTCAGCCTTTTTTGATTTTTGTAAAGCGCTTAATTCAGTTGATCAAGTTGCCCCGTTGGACATTCTGAGACTTAATGGGATCCCCCAGAGGTTGCTGGATGTCATAGCCGGCCTGTACACTAGTACTGTGAGTGCTGTACAGAGTAGAGGGAGAACCTCTGCGTTCTTCCCAGTTGATTCTGGGGTTCGTCAGGGGTGTGTTCTTGCTCCTACTCTGTTCAATGCTTGTATGGACTGGGTGTTGGACAGGGCTGTGGAGGCCAGCAGTTGGGCATCTGTTGGTGAAGAAAGATTTACTGATCTCGACAACACTGTAATCTTTGCGGAGTCAATGGAGGCTCTGATTGGGGCTCTTGAGAGACTGAGAAAGGTGTCTGAGTGTCTGGGCTTGCGAGTGTCTTGGATAATGCCTTTAATGACTTCATAGGCACAGCTATCAGTAGTGTGTCTGTCTATGGGGAGAATGTCAACCTTGTTGAGAGATTCACTTACTTCGACAGCGGCAGTCTGGTAAGTCTTCCTATGAAGTCAGCAGACGGATTGGGAGAGCATGGAGGGTCATGAGGTTGCTGGAATAGGGTGTGTGGCGCTCTCGATATCTTTGCAAGAGGACAAAGGTCCAAGTCTTTGGAATCCTGGTGCTCCCTGTCTTGCTGTATGGCTGTGAGACATGGACGCTATCCAGGGAGCTGATACGAAGACTGGACTTCTTCAGTACAGTGTCTCTTTGGAGAATCTTTGGGTATGGCTGGTTTGACTTTTGTGTCGAATGAGTGCTTGCTAGAGGAGTCCCGAATGAGGCACATTACCTGCATTGTAAGGAAGTGTCAGTTACAGCACACTGGATCCTCATTGCTGAGGACCCGAGCAACTGGACCTGGCTGAGGGGATGCCCACGCGACACCTGGCTGCGGCAGGTGGATGTCCATTTCCGGAGGGTGGGACTGGACCGCGTGTTTGCTTGGGGGGTCGCCGACCGGGATCCCAAGGAGTTTCGCCATGTGGTTGGTGCGGCAACACAGTGCATCAGCGCATGCTCCCCAACCTGACCTGACAGTACATAAAGTTTATTTTTATGCACCGAAATAGCACAATACAGGTACAGTATCTGTATCATATCTGCTTATTGTAGCTGTCAGTCACATATACATTACTGAAAGCATACTATACTACAAGTTAGATACGGACAGTGTGTCATTACACAGGTGGCAGCGCTGGCAATTCTCCTGCACCTGTTACACTGAGCGATACGCCCACTTTCAGGCTTTTCTTACTCAGTGTGTATTATTTAATATGAACCTCGGACGTTACTCGATTCGACATAAGTTCACTGGTACCTCAATTTATGGTTGCTATAGAATGATGCACATAGCTAATAATCGGCAGATTTTAACCGCGACAAGAACACGGACTCCGTTCATATCAATGGAGCGCAGGTGAAAAACAGGGTTGCCAACCCTCACACATCTCATGTGATACTCCAGCGTTAGACTCTAAAGCTCACGCAAGAAATCTTATGGGAAATCTATATTATTCCATTATAAGCCTTAATTAGAATTAGGTGATCAGTGGTCATTGTTAACACACCACAGCGCGCAACAACAAAATGTGTCCTCTGCATTTAACCCATATGTGACTTTCGTGACATAGCAGGGGGCAGCTAATTCAGCGCCTGGGGAGCAGTGCTTGGGGGTGGTATCTTGCTCAGGGTACCTCAGTGGTGCCTTGTTGGTCGGGGATTCGAACCTGCAATCTTCCAATTACAAGTGCACTTCCCTAACCATCAAGCCATCACTGCCTAAATTAGCTACGTCAAAAATGTTTGGCAGTGTGCAAACCCTATAGCCTATTTATAAGGTAATAAAAGTGTTACATACATGTAAATGTGTGTACATGTGTGCAGACTTGTGTCGAGTTGAAATTCACATGCCAGCCAGCTGACCAAAGTTGGAAACCCTGGAACATTTATTTTGTGCTGGTGGGGTTGCGCACACCTCAGTAGTACCTGGTGAGTTTCCACTGTGTGATTGAATTGTAGAGTGTGTTACCAATGAGGTTTAATTTACTATGTCATACTATACTCTGTTGTAAATGCAATTTTCCTAATGAACTATATTAAATAAATACTATACCAAGGATACGTAAAAACCAGGTGAAACTACAGTACGTGATTATGGTTGTGTTGGTATTTCATGGTTTATACGGTAAGGTGAATGTATAATTGATTGAATATGAATTGGTGTGTATGCGCACTAGGTAACTAAACCTGGCAACAATTGAACGACTAACCAAAAAAGTAAGTAAAAATTTAATTATAATAATTATGGGAAATTTTCTAATGTCAACGCAACATTCATCAAGACAAATTACTAAGCATGTGAAATTGAAAAGTGGATTGCTATGTTTGTGATGTTTACACAAAATAAGAACATGACAAGAGTTTAGTGACAGCTTTTGATCACAGAAGTCTAAAGTCAACAAATTTGCAAACATGGGCGGGAGGCAACGTAGTACTGAAGGATGTAGACTTTTGTCTTAAATAAAATACCCGTTCCTTGAAGAGTCCTGTTGTAGCGCTTTTAAATAGGTGCAAAATGTCATACGAAAACAAATTATAAAAATATGCCTTGGACAAAAGCATCAGACACACAAGTGTAAACTTTAAGGGCAGTGGTGGCTTAATGGTTAGAGACGAGCACTCGTAATCGAAAGATTGCAGGTTCGAATCCCTGACCAGCAAAACACCACTGAGGTACCCTGAGCAAGGTGCTGCTCCCCGGGCACTGAATTAGTTGCCCCCTGCTATGTCACGAAAGTCATATATGGGTTAAAAGCAGAGGACACATTTTGTTGTTGTGCACTGTGTGCTGTGGTGTGTCAACAATGACAAATAATCACTAAAAAAAAAAAAAACGTTATTCATGGTGGCTGTATTATTCTTTGTTTATGAGAAATCAATCAGTTGCACTACCGCTTTACATATATGCTCTATATATTTCTTTTATAAGCAATGTAACACATGTGCACACGCCATTGTTCAGCTCCCCACCAACAGGAAAATATGAAAAGCTTCGTGCACCTGTAAGGGCGACTGTTCATTATAACGCATGCAAATATTACAGTGGCAGTTGGTGTGATGGAACCAGACTGGGCCCGAGTGTCTGGGGCAGCGTGGATTAAGTGATATCCGCGGGATATGGTGTGTCAGAATATAAGCACAGGCCAGTCTCAAAATAACGACCCTGTGTGACTCAGTGCTTATCTGAGGGTGATGGAAAGAATGTAGCAGCTTCTTTTATTATTTACCCACCTTGCCCAGAATGTGCTCACTGAGGAATTACACAACCGACTTTTGGGAAATAGTAATGAATGCTCCTCATTTGCTATGCTGAAATGTTTGGCCTTTTTCAGTAAAAATGTGTCTGAACAGCCACTCCCCCTTTGCTGTGATTATGGAGCTACGTGGACCCATCCTGTTACTAAGGGAGGTTCTTTTAACAGTAGTTTTATAGTCAGGTAGGATGTCTTATTCAACTCAATTGTTACATCTCAGCAAAACTAATTGTCTTGTTGCTTCCAAATGATTGTTTTACACAAAGTGTATGCTTGCAACTTAGAGAACCCTTAGTTATTGAACTTTGATTTAAAATGAATGCTTCTTGCAGATAATTTCTTTTCATGCTTTTGTATAGAAAACTCCAGGTAAGGTGCCTCTAATTTGAGTTTTATACAAACCACTTGTCTAAGTTTTTTCTGTTGAGGTTTGTGAGGAAGTCATTGCAGTCTGCTTTTGGTGGAAAAAATACCTGGATTGGTCAGGCAGAAAGAAACCTTCTGCAAGTTAGGTGCCCCCCCCCCACACACATACACCTTGCCTTAATTGTATAGAATGGAGGGTCTATTAGTGAAGTTATCCGTATTCCTGTCACCTCATATCCTCCTGTGTCTCACTTCAGTTTTCCAATGAACAGGACACCTGTAGTTCGGGACTGTAGTCACTTTAGTTGCTTTGTATTAAAGTTTCTGCTAAATAAATAAAAAAGCTGCATGTAAACAGAAAAAATTGCATCGACTGCTGTGTGCGACGGGAAGAAGTGGAAGAAAAACATGGCCTTCTTTCTTCTGTAAGCCAAGAACTTCTCTTCAGTTAAGAAGTACACCACAGAGATTAAAAGCATTCGCGAAAAGAGAACTTCTAAGTGCTTCGGACAGTTGGAGAGTTTTTCCTTCCCAAGAAATGCATGGCCCATCATGGCCAATAGGAGTGCTGCACGCGGTAGGCCTATTTATCTGCTGATATCAAACGTTTCACACAAATGCATTCACACTGGCAAATCCATCCAGTGAGCTACTGGCAGGGTGTGCCAAATTGACTTTTACAGCTTTATATGTCTTTCAAATGTCTGCTCCCTCCTGTCTGCCCCCTCCAACTGACATGCCCCCCCTCACCTTCCCCTTTTGCTGAACATATAAAATTAATTATCTTTCAGAAAGTGGCTTTGAAACATGCCCAAACACTCTTATTAAATTTATCTGGTATTTTTTTTTTATTTTCCAGAAAGGAAATGCATAGCTTTCAAAAGCAGTCATGGTGAGTTTGCCAGAGGCCTTTTGTCATGGCGCGTGGACTGTTTTAAAATGCCTTTATTTAATTAGCAATAAAAATTTGAACAGAAGCACTGTCTACTGGAAGGAGCACTTATGACCTGCAGATTGGTTAGCTGGCATACTGAGGCTTGTAATTTAATTTTTCTCACTGTACTCTGTCTGACACCCTGCCCTGTGCCAATCACAAAATGAAATAACTCCGCAGATACATTACAAATACATTTCTGCATTATAAACAGCATAAAATGAATAAATGTCACTGTCCTTGGCATTGAACAATTAAACTTATCACCTTTCTAAGACCTTTTATGCAAGTCAGTGGAGGCCTAAACTGGAGTTTGGTTCTCTTGTCATTCATAAATGAGTTTATTTCTGTGGTGGAGAGATAAAAGACAAGTTCCCAAATACGAATTAGTAAACTGGACCATTTAAATGGTGGATAGAACCCTTTATCAGAACCTATAGGTTTAATCACGTGTTCTTATCTGTAACATTAAAAAAAACGATTTACTGAACTGGGGGTTTAAATGAGACAGCAAATAGAAACAACTCGTGATATATTTTAGCAAAATGACACATAAACCTGTTGTAAGGCTCCTTTTTGCTCTTAGTATACAATACTTTGCATAATAACAAGCAGCCTCCGCTGTATTATACGCCTTAAATCTCTCCAGCGCTAGGTGGCGATAAGTCACCGCGCAGTCGCACGTTTCCCGCAACGCAGAAGCCAGCCGAGCCTCGTACCGGGCGCCTTACCGCCACTTGGTTTGGACCAAGTACGTCTAACCGAACATCTCTGCACCGGCCTCCTCGCGGCAGATGTTGAAGCGTCACAAAGCAGAATGAAGAATAAAGTGGATGGAAAGGATGTAGTTTTAATCACCACCTTAAACGTTGTCTGAAATATAATATGGCGACGGCTGGTTGAATATAAGTTTGATTTTTATTTTTATTTATTTTTTCCACATATACGAAGTACTAGCGGGTATCCGCAGAATAAGGGAACTTTGCGCAAGGCGTCTTCAACTGTCACCTGTGCGCGCGGAGTTCCTCTGAGCTGAAATAAAACGTAATAAGACGTTTCATGGTCGCAAAATTGAAACTAAAGCAAAAAATCTTTGAGCAATGTGTGCATAGTGGGAGATTTTTTTTATTCAAAGGAAATATTTCAGAAACAGTGATCTTGCTTTTTCTTTGATTATGGAGAACAAATGAAACGGATATTTCCATTGGATTAAACCGCTGAAAGCACACCATCAGGTACGGTTTACCAGATATCTTGCAGTTTTGACATTATGACAAAAGTACTGTTTTTGGTGTCATTAACGTGAATTCCGATTCATATGCAGGGGCATACAGAAGTTATATGTATAGAGCAAGTTTGGTTAATTGTTTGTAATTGTGGACTGGGTTGATTTTAATTGTCAAGTAATTCAACGGAAAAGTACAGTAGCTTTTAAAATATCTTGCGCTGTGCATTCCAGAAAGATTTTGTAAATTAACCTCAAGTCATAAACACATCAACATTAATCTATGAGTTACAGTTACACTAATCCTGTTAAGGTCTTAAGCTTCGTGTGCCAGCATTTCATGTACGGTTTAAGTAATTAATATTATCAGTGCTGTAGTTCCCTCTTTGAGAGAAATGTACAGTATATTATGGATAAATGTAGGATGATCGGTTTCTCCTTTTTAACCCACCTGAACAGAATAAATTAAGACACGAACGCAAAATAACAGCACAAGTCGCTGATGGAAATACTCGCAAGGGCATTTCATAGCGGAAAACGACAAAAGACAGAAAATCATATTTAGCATTTCCATAATACTTTTCGAACCGTGCTAGTCTTTTCTAATGCCTTTTTGTAACTGGTGCGGGTACAGCTTTTGTGGTAGATCTCCTAATTTAATTCTAAATTGTACTAGTAAGAGCGGTATACTTCACCAAATTTTCTATATTTACCCCTTTTCCTCCATATGTTTATGTCCAGTCACTGGTCTTTCTGCTTGTTATTGTTTTAACTCTAACAGATCTATCTGCTTTCATGTATCGTTGCGTTAGCATTTTTCTGGGGATCCGAAAAATGAGTAACTGTTCTCAACTCATTCGGGAAGTGATAGGACTCTTGTCTCCCAGTACAATCAAAGAAATTTAACAAAAAAAAGAATTATATAATAACCTATAATACACAACGGAGTATTTAACGCTGATGTAAACATTTAATTTCCAGAAATTTAGATATTTTTTTGTTTTTTTTTCCATGTCCATATAATCAGTATTGCGACCACGGACAGCGCCCCCCTCGCCCCCCTTCGCAACAAAGTGCTTGTTTGTCTGATGCAGCGCGACCTCGACCGCGTGACTGTCTAAAATATGTTGGAAAACAGTTAGAGCAGCATCCGAAATGACCGCCCAGTTCAGACGATGAGGAGGTGTGTACCAGCGCAGTCCGCCCATTCAGAGTAACGCCCCTGCTACAGTCATTTCGTCCTACATGTGGTGCAAACACCGTGCTATGCAGGCACAATTCTATGAGACACGAGACGTTCTTAGCGTCACACTGTTTTGTTCTGTCTTCTTACACTATTGAATAAATCATATCGACAGAGAGGTACTATGTGTCACTGTGCGGTTATTCTGTGCTGGCTAATAACTATTGATTTAAGACGTTTCCAACACCTGCCACTGCATGGCTTAATTATCTCAAGGATTTCTTCTACTATTGAAGTGTGGTATTTCCAGAAAACGAGTGAAACATTTTTTTGGGGGGTGGAGTGTTAGTATGTGGCTGGTAATAAGCTAGTTTGTGTTGGTGGTAAGCTTGACTACACTGATGTGCATAATTTCTCCTCCTCAAAGATTATAATTTAATTTCTCCATGGCAAATTACTTCAAGCACTCTGACAGAGTCAGTCCCCTGTGTAATGAGCAGCTTGGAAGAACCATAGGTCTGTGAGCAGTAATTTTGTTTGGGAGCAGGAATAATAGGCTCAGTTTTGAGAGAACCCCTGCTGGCTTATCTTGACAGCTGGATTCTCTGGATGATTTTCCCCTCCTCGCCCCCACACCCCCCAGGATTTCTGTCCCTGGGTCCCCCTACTGTGAGATGCATGGTTCCCGAATTTGGGTCTGTGGTGGCTCCTGTGGCCCAAATCATGCTGTGAAATGGTTCCACTCTGATTAATCAGAATCCCTGGTGACTGGGCTGTGGGCAGTAGATTTCCCCTCTCGCAACCCAGACAAGAGACCTATTGTGTTATTATGTGGATGGTGACCATTGCCCTTAATGTCTTCTGTCTTTTGGTCTCCGGCAGGTTTTTTCAGCCCTGTCATTTGTGAGACTCTCTTGTAACGCTCTGCAAAGGCCGTTGGGGGGGGTTATTTCCGGCTGGTATATTCCCTCCCTTGGCACACATGCTGGCCAATATATGGAACAGCATGGGGGTAGATAGAGTTTTTTCTCTGGAAAATCACAATGAAGTGTAAAGCCCCCGCCAGCCGAGAGTGTGTGCTATCAGCTTGTGCTAGCAGCTTGGTAATCCTGCCGCAACTTGCGAAACAGTTCAGGTACCTCTGTACATTTACAGTCACAGACAGTGCTGCTGCGTAGCCTTGTGGTGCGCCGTTAATCCTACCTCCAAACTGCAAAGCACTGCAGGTTCTGTGGAACCAAATATTCACGCTATCAGATGGTTGTATCGCAGAGTTAATCCTGCAACAGGCAGCGCAACGTTGCAAGGTCAACCTGGGAACTGCAATTTATGGAAGTCTTGCCGATGGACTGTCCTTTTAGACAATTTTGTTCACCCACCAGATTTTATAATGTCTAATAGGTTTTCTTTTTTAAGCAAACCCGTGAAAAGTTATTTACACGCTGAGAACCAACATTAAGTTAAGTTAAGTAAGTAACTTACCACCAATTAATACAAATACTGCGTCGTCTATGACCAATATATGTATAACTGAGGCTGATGTGGTACTAAGCCTAGC
>JAODLC010000133.1:26067981-26081295 GCA_026781145.1 Hippopotamyrus pictus | reverse complement strand
CCTGAACCCTGTTCCAGCGTCTCAGCCAGAATGACTGACCCCAGCTTCTATAAACAGGGACAACCTCAGCCGCAGCAGCGGAGGAACCAGGTCAGAATAATCATTAACGAAAAGATTACTGATGCGGAGACCATGCCTTTTCTTGGCATCGCAAACATGCAGCTGTGGCTTCTTTTCTCAAAGCAGATACTGGCCACTTTCTAAATACAAACAGGGCAATTGGAAAGCTAAAGATAGGGTGTTTCTGGCATCACAGAATGTGGGTATGCTTCAAAGTCAAATTCTATAATGGAGTTTTAACTATATCATTCAATACTGCTGTGCCTACACTATTCCTCTTTACTGCTTAAAACGTTAAAGTTGAAAGCAGTACACGCTTGTGAAAAATTCAGATGTAGACGGTAATTTACAGAAAGTTTGTCAAAAGAATAGCAGCAAATATCTCCATAAAGGAACCATGTAAATTTACATGACTAGCATAAGACCCCGGATCAGTTCCTCATGTTACACAGTCAATGCCATTTCTGTTTCAAATAATGCTTCATATCTGACTTTGAAATGAGCTCCTAATTTGTGCCTTTCCCATATAATCTAGCTGCAGCACAAATAATGCCCTTTCTGTTAAATATTAATGATCTACCTTAAGGAACTCTATTCTTCCATTTTAGCCTTGTAATTGGGCTTGCTAACAATGCTAAATTAACAAGCATAACTGCCAATGAATGTTAAATGCTGGTATTTTTAAACCTGACATTATCCTAACGTTAAATTACTTTAAAACTAACATTGCCGTTCTTGGTACAATCTTTTAGTACTCCGCACATAGGTATATTTAGTGACATGAAAACAGCAGGAAGTTCACACCTCCATAAACATTTCAAGCCCACTAGGTCTATTTGACATACTGCAGCAGATTTGGACCAAAGTAGCAATGAGTAATTAGCTGCCTGGACAGTATACCCAAAAAAACCCTAATTCATTAATATTAAAAACATCCAAAGATCTTCCATATTGCTTATCCAGTACAGCATCACAAGGATGCAGGAGCCAGCCCTATGATGACCCAAAGCCCTACCTACTGTAGTCCTACTCATAGCCATAAGTAAGCAAAACCCCTACCCAGCCCTATGGTAACCCAAAGCCTAAAGCCTAGTCGTAATCATAACCATAAGTACCATAAGTAACCAAACAAAATACAAGACTTTTGGCATGTGTAGTTTTTTTGATTGCATTTACAGATGTGCAGAGCATTTGGTCCCCACAATGTAATATAAACATAATACACACACACACACACACACACACACACACACAACAACACACACACAGCCATTCTGTGGACAATTTAGAGACTCCATTGCATGTGTAAACAATGCCAGGGGTGGAAGTTGAACCCTGAACCCCTGTATTTCATCCCCCACTGTCTTCAGTATTTTCCCCAGCTAATACAGATCGTGGCACTTTAACAAGAATCCATTTTGTCAGTTATTGCCAGGAATCCTTGAGTGTTCTGTAGGCAATGAATAGGCTGCAGATAATTACACAGACAGCATAAATCTTAGGCAACCAAGGCTGTGGGAACAATGACTGAAGAACAATAAGACGGAGGGTTTTTTTTCTATGTAAGGGGACAGATGTGGGGCTGACTTGGGGGGGGGCACAGCTTGGTGGTAGCCATGTGTGCAGCACGTGCTACTTCATTAGTCCCACACTGGGAGACTTTGCACTTCCAAATATCACCTGTGTGTCGGTCTCACTCTCCTCTCTGTATGTGGCTACTCCTTGCATGGAGGTTATTGTCCCTGTGACCTTCACCGATTGCCTCCCATGCAGCACAAGCACGGGGGCCTGCTCCAAGGAATTGCCCGCTCTGGTTTCTGGGAACGTGAACGTGAACGATACATGCAGAAGGAAAACGACTCATAAAAAATGCATCTGGAGATCATAATGTGATTATTCTTCAGTAGCTCATCAAAAATAAAATTCCAGCACAATAATCTCACTTCCCAGTAAGGATGGATGGATGGATGGATAGATAGATAGATAATATTGAGATTTCGAGAAGGGGTATCATATAGGGAAGATGTTGCAAATTAAGTAAAAAAAAAATACCCTGTACACAGGAAACAACTTAGGTGGACATAAAAGTGAAATATACAATATATAAAAACCAATTTGAATTACAGATTAACCATGTATATTCTCCTTTCAACTGCAGTCTAACAAACAACATGAAGTTCAAACAAAGCTTCTGCATAAGACAAGTGTTTATCACTAAATGTAAGTTTAAAAACAAGCTACATGCCCTGTGCAGTACCTCAGAAGGACATTTCACAGTGTGGGAGCTTGTGGGGACATGACTCTCTGATCATTACAGGTTTTTATATTAACATGTTTAATAAACAACATTAACATTTTTAAATAACAATAACGTTAAAACGAAAACAGTCAACTCCCATGTGACGTCTCTGGACCAATAAGAAAATAGTATTTACCAAAGCCATTGTATAATACTGTATAAAGGAACCAGTGATGCAGTGGTACAGTTCTTTTTGCTGGTGGGGGTCCTCAGCTGACTAACAAGTGACCTCCATATGGGATCTGCATGAGCTGGACTTTCCTGGATTAACAGGGGCTCATCCTCCTTTGAAGTGTTTAAGCAGGTCTGGCCCTAGAACAGCTTCCATAGTCACTAAAACTGAAGAAAAGAGATTTCCAAACAAGCTGTTTTCCATTTAGCTGCTCGAGCCAAAGTTGTGTTTTCAAAGTTATTCAAGTCAGGCCCCAGTCATAATCCTGTTCTGCTTTTCTGCCTGAATATCACTTGTCCGTTGGAAAGATTCTTGCCGCACCATTGTTCATTTTCAATTTTATACTCCAGCAAATCTTTTATTCAGCTTTTGGAAGTTTCCCTTTGCCATTGATAGCAGGCTTAAGGCAGGGGGTCTTATATATTCATAAGCCACCCATGCATTGAAAACATTGCCCTAAATCGCTATGCCGTTAGCACTGGTAGTATTAGCATTGAGTAAATGTCGAAGATTATATTATATTGAAAGAATGAATTGGCAAAACCCACTTGAGCAGAGGCAGATTTCTTTCTCAGGATAAAACACTCTCGAATCAGAGGCTGGATAAGCAGGACAGCAAATCTTAGTCAAAACAAGCAAGCGTGACATGCAGATGGAAATGAATATGACACACAGAATACATAAATTTGTGTATTTTTTATAATGAAAGAAGGAAACAGAGGACTGGAATTTTTGTGCATGGCTTTTTAAATGTTAATTTGCATACTTTTCTATGCATGCAGTATATGCTTTACATTTCCTGTTTTCACTCTTAAGATCAAAGGTGTAACCCAATGGGCTGTAGAGGTCAAATATGTTATTTTCCCTGTGTCCACACTTACCTATCAATTCCATTACAGAACAGTAAAGACAAACATGTTGTATTTCTCCCGGCAAGATGCCATGTGAAATTGATAAGAAAGCAAGTGGACCGTTGTAATTTGAGGAGCTAAACCTATTTTGAGGCCGGCCATATCATGTCAGACAAGATGTCACTGCAGCCATTGACTACACCAGATGTCTGATTTTGGTAGGAACAGTGTTTTGGGACAGATAAATTTGCATGGAAAACGGAATTTAAATTGCACGGAATAGACAGATCAATAAAATCATGATGAATATATTGAGATAAAAATAATTGCAACGTTGATGTGCACAAACGGGAAAGGCGGCAATGTTATCCTGACAGATCCAATTTCTCTTTATTCCTCCCTAATCTAAAACATTCAATTCAGTGGGTTCAACAGTACAATAAATGATGCTCTTCATACCATTGCAAAGTATTGCTAATTAGACTGAAGCCTTTCCCACACTTTACCCATGTTGTTTTTAGTCGTTTAGATGCATATTGCATATGCCACCCATTATCAGCCAAAAAAAAAAACAGGAGAAATAGCAGCAACCCCATCATTGTGATCCTTTGTTCCCATACACACATTCGGTATTTATCCTGACCTTTTGTTCTTCAATCTTTCAGCGGAATCTGCTTCCTGAATAAATAATCCAAAGTGATTGTAACCTTTCTCCCTAAAGCCGATGTGACGCCCCCAGACCAAGTCACATGGCTGTCTGTGATCCCACCACTCTGAGAGGCTTAATTTAACAGAGTTCGGAGTGTGATTCACTGACCCTAATGAGAAAATTGGGTCTCTTGGACAGGCGATTATGGCACTTGGGGTCATCGCTCTCCTAAGCGAGTTCCTCTCAGAATGCACTTTGGGAGCACAGACCGTCCGCCCACCGGTCATTTAAATTTGTGCAACTGAGCTAAAATCTGGTGAAACTGAGCTAAAATGTGCTACTGCTGGAAACAAGGC
Source organism: Hippopotamyrus pictus (assembly GCA_026781145.1). Lineage (NCBI taxonomy): Eukaryota > Metazoa > Chordata > Actinopteri > Osteoglossiformes > Mormyridae > Hippopotamyrus > Hippopotamyrus pictus. Next base: position 26,076,908 of record JAODLC010000133.1, on the reverse strand, counting down.
ACTAAGGTCCACTTCAGGTCCACCAGCAGTAACCATATTGGCATAGATGGCGACCATAAAGCTTTAATGAGCAGTCAATGACGAAGCGTGGCCTTACAGTAAATGAGGTATGGAATGAATGCTGATGTAATAGTTCCCGTGAAATCTCAGTGATTTGAAAGGGGAATTGCACTCTCTTTAACCTTGAGCAGGCGTGTGCACCCACACGGGAGAAGGCGCCAGAACATGCTGGTTTATTACAGATTTGCCCAAGGATCAAGATGGTCCCTCAGAGAATAACACGTGAAAGACTTGCTGATGAAAGGCGAACTCTCCCTTGGAGCATCTCATGTGGAGTTCAGTGCCCCCCATATGGACTTTTTCTGACCACTAGGGGGACACGCAAAAGCAACAGCCCCTTATAAACAAAGTCTGACACGACATGGCTGTGCTCCGTGGAATTGGTCTGTCTCCCTCTCTAAACGAATCATGCCCTGAGTAATCACAGAATATGAGCTTAGCATTTTGAACCATAAATAATGTTCATGCTTAATTAGCGTCATTGATCATCACTGAGACATCCTGTCATCTGGGTGACACATTTCTCCATTAAAAAACTCCAGGATCCAATCACATAAATTAACACTAGCAAAAAAAGCACAAATGTGAGACCCACATGTTGTTTTTTTTTTTTTTTTTTTTGCTGGACTGAAGATGCTCAACACAAACAGGTTTAAACTAAATAGTATCCATAACGTTAGTTTTCAGTCCTGCATCATTACTTATTGGCAGATATTCCCGCTCAGCTGGCTCCAGCTCAATCTCTAAATTAAGTACTTGTGTGTGAAAGACTGCCTGAGGCCAAAAAAATCCAGCCCCTTGCTGTACCACCTTCCAGAAGGGTCTAGTCCAGGAAGATCTGAGCTATTTCGTAATCCGTGCAACTTCTCATTTCATTTGAAAAATGAATTTTCATTTTGCTATTGAGACAGGCTCTATAATATATTTTGATTATAATATATTTTGATTTCTGTATGTTTTGCAAGTGGGGTGGCACGGGGGTGCAGTGGTTAGCACTGTTGCCTCACACCTCTGGGACCTGGGTTTAACTTTCCGCTAGGGTTCCATGTGTGTGGAGTTTGCATGTTCTCCCCATGTTGGTGTGGGCTTCTCCAGTTATTCCAGTTTCCCCCCCACAGTCCAAAAACATGCTGAGGTCCATTGGAGTTACCAAGTTGTGTGTAGGTATGAATGGAGTGTGAATGTGCCCTGTGATGGATGGGCACCCCCATACTGGGTTGTTTCCTCTCTTGTACCTGTAGCCTCTGGGATTGTCTCCAGACCCCCCCGTGACCTTGAACAGGATAAGCAGTTACAGAAGATGGATGGATGGATGGATGGATATATTTTGCAAGTAGATAAAATAGTAGTTTTTATAATTATTCATTTTATAATGATTATACGATTAATGCTCAGCGAAAATCTACTGAGGATTGTGATTTGAAAGTTGATGGGCAGATAGTGTTCACCTATCAACAGCACGACTAGTTGCCCCATACTGATACGAGCCATATTTTTGTAGAAAGAATTTTTGGAAAGGAGAATGAATGAATGAATGAATGAATGAAAAGTGATGAATTTCCTCAGTTTCAGTGTCTATTCTTTTACTTTCATTCTTCATCCACATGAATTTATGTGAACCGTACTGTACTGCAAAATGGGAATACCGATAGGTTACAGAGAGCATCCCTGCAGCTCATACATCACATGTAGCCTAATGCTGACTTTCAGTTCATTCCTGAAGTGCGCTTGGCATGTGGCCATGCTTCACAGAGCACATTTAATTGTAAGAATGGGAGCGGATCCCCTTTTAATTAAGTGAAATTGCATTGGTTGTACAGAAGTTGAGGGTCAATGGGCAACATCATTATTTCAAACAAGTTTTCAAACATGGAGAGGACTATAGATTGCTTTCTCTGCCCCAATTGCTTTGGTATGGAGCTTAGTAGGGACAACCATAATAGCATTTTCATTAATATTAGCTTGCCCACTAAGTCACGGGTTTTATGGGATTAATATTACACTGCAAACCTAGTTAATTATTCCGCTGTCTTTTTTTAGCCTGTCATTTGTGGCAACTGCATTCATATTCATATTTCTATTTGTTTATAATTGAGAATATGGGAGGCCAACCTACTTTCTATGTGAATTAATTATGAGATGGCAACAGAATTTTTTCAGAAGTGACACTTAGCAAATATTTGCAGTTGTGTAATAATGTACCATCGATGGTCGATCAAAATCATTCTCTGAGAAATTTGTGCTTAAACTCAGACTGCTTTTGGCAAAGTCTGGTATTTGGTTAAAGCTGTGCAAGTATCTATGCACATGTAATACCCATGCTACATATTCTGAGAATTCTGGATGTTGCAAAGGGGCTCCAAAAGAATGCGTGAAAATCCTAGATTGGAATCCTACGCATGTTGGCAGTTCTGACTTTGATGGATTAAGATTAGGAAGACAGTTCATTCTTGCAGGGAGGAATAAAGAATCCCATTTGTTTCATTTATTGACTGCTGCATCAGGCGGCGGATCCGTGAATTCTGTCTGCCAGAAGCCAATGATACACATCATGGATTATATTGTGGCAGCTAACGCTTAATTCGGCAATGTAATTAAAGACTGGGTGTGGGATTCATTCCTGTTTATCTGGGGAGGTGAACCCAGAAAATCTTAGTGTAGGGGTTTGCTTCAACTTAATACGCACAAAAGAAGCTTGCAGTATGTCATACACCTCCACTAGCATTTTGAAAACTGAGTGTATATATTATGACATAGAGCAATAACTGATGATAACTATTCAGGAAATGATTCAATGCCTCTGAAGGAGGCACTAACTTGTATTGACAATTAAGTCATGTGAATGCACCTTTACACTAGGGCCAGAACTTTCCTCTTCCACCTATACAAGGTAACTAGCCCATGGCAGGGACATGATCATGGAATGACGAAGGTGTAGCAACAAATATTGAGGGAGAAAGAGGCCTTGAAGACCTTCTTTTGTACCCTCCATATTCATAAGAAGTATTTAACACCAAATATGAGAATGTTTACAGAGGTCAAGCACAATTTTTAAAGCCTCACATGCTCAAAATCATATTGTCCACTACTGGTAGTTTTCTTTGTGTTATTTACTACATCTGCTTTTAAACTGGCTCAAATACGAAGAGGGCAGACAGAATGAGGGTGCGACTTACAGTACACAAATAATCTCTCGCCACATAAAATATACAGTTAAGGTGTTCCTTTTTTAGAAGGAAGGTTATCACATTTAGGAAGGAGCAATTACAATGATCTTATTTTTTATTTTTAAAAATCTAGAATAACGTCACACTCATGTCCACAAGACTGCAGTTCACCTGCAACTTTTTATATCTAAAAATACGCCAATTTCATTAAAAAAATATATGGGTAGCCTAATGGAATGCTACTTTATAAATTGGTGTATAATTTTCATAGGAAAATATGAAGCTTTTCACAGAAATCACCATCTTACCATACTCTCAGGCACAGATGGAATTCCAAATTGTCATCGCTCTGCAATGTCTTATGCAAAAAAACAAAACTGGCTCTTTTTTTATTCACATCAGTTTGCTGTACAGTATGAAGGTTAAATCACAGGTGTTAATTCTGTATGCTAAGAGGAAAAGGCTGGGTGAACCAGATAAATATTAAGTATCTGTAAACGGCCCTCTCCAGTTTGAACGTGTCAGTGCCCTGTTTGCTTTCTCCACAGGAAGAACCTTCGATTATGTTCAAATGGATCCGAGGCACACGAGTTAGCAGCTTCAACCGCAGCTAGGTCTAGAGCACCAGCAGCAAAACAGATTCTATTCCAACAGCGCTTATCAACCTTGATTCTCAAGTGTCCGATAAATATTATTTAAACATCATTCCAAACACCAGGGACTATATCTTCCTGGTTAACAACCCATTTTTCTTCTTTCCTCCTTTCCTGCAGCAGCTCCTGAAGCTGGCTGCCTGGCTGACTGACCTCATTAGTGTTTACATTCATACAAGGGTTAGATTCCATTAAGTGACTAGAGGTACTTCAATGGTTCTTTCGCTTTCATTTATGCTATAAATAGGTTAACAAATTGAAAAAGAAATCTATAGATGATATTATGTTCACACACACATACACCAGCGTTCAGCATTTGTGTGACTTGCAAAAAAAAAGATGAAGAGGAGGAATAGCCAGAAATGGAAGCCCTGAAGGGCCTGGCCCTGGAAGGGAATTTCGAAGGTCTGTCAGAATATAAAATGGGCTTCAGGCTGGAAGTATAGATCTCCCTGGCTGCTCCCTCTTTGCCCCCATTCCCAGGCACAACATCTGAACTCCTAACAAACTACAGGAGGTTACAGATCCAATACAGTGTAGTGTTTTGCACCAGTGTGGTATTGCATGGTGTTTTGCATGTTCCTGGCAGAACCTACTCTCCCTTAGTGTGTGGTTGAGACAGGTATATGGTCTGGCCCTAGGTTGAATCATCTGCACATGGTATATGGTGGAGAAATTTTGCAGACTGTATTAAATGCAGAAAAGAAGAGGCTTCTGCCTGCAATCTAACAGATAAGGTGAAACAATGCTGGCCAGGCGGTCAGGGTCGGTAGTTATAGTAAAGGAGAAATTGGCAATCAACTATTGTTGGACTGAACGTAGCACTGAACCTGATTTAAATACCCAATTACTGCCCACTGGCTTTTGTGGAGGCAAGTGGCGTAACTAATGACTTCAGCTTCTCACCGAAGTACTATCACCCTGGAATAATGAAAAAAACTTTGCAGCTTTGCTTTCTGAAGAACCCTGCAAAGTTTATTTTGATAAAATCAGACCTTGTCGATTGTATTTCATAGGTGTCTCCTGTCATTAATGCATCGATGTTCATTAACAAGTCAATGACCTTGAGAATTCTGAACTTTGACTGTCATTGAAGTAATCAGTGCAAACGTATGATCTAGAAGCCTTATGGGGGCATCTTAAAGGTACGGTGGTAACATTCCCAGACACAGTTACTGAGCCGCTTCTGCTTACTTTTTAAAACGTAACTTCACAGATGAGCCACTTGCTACAATATCTGATATCCCCCGGACACCCTGTTCAAATACTTCTGCCATGTGATTGCACTTTTGTTCCCTGCTCAAAATTGCATTTGTCAATAATGCATGGCAGTGTGCAGAACTCCCCACTCAACACAGCTTGGGAAATGGATGGTGTACCGTACTAGCCCCCCTCTGTGAATAATTCAATTTGTAGGAGCAGAATTCTGTGCAGCGGCGTCATTTAACTTTTAAAGGGGATGGCCATTGTGCACAGGATGTCGAAAATGCATTAGCTTCAAGCTCCTTGGCAATCCTGAACTCTCATACACACTTGCTAAGGAAGGACCTCAATTGAGTCCAAAATGCTTCAGTGGGTTATTTTGATTATTTGACAAACCTTTAAGATACTTTTCACCCATCTGCACTCATGTTAACAGGTGACTTACCACCATGTACTTAACTCTGAAAATAATTTTTCTTTCGCTACTGTGTAAAATTATTTGAGCGCAAGTGGTTGATAACATCAACATGATTTCATTGGCTACTATAGTGTGATGCCAATTGAGCAATGAAGGAATCTATAAATACTTACAAATGGACAGAGATTGTGACTGACTAAAATCCCCTGAGTCTGGTGAGCTGTCTTGTGTAAAATTTAATTTGGAAACACTATGAATAGGAAGAACAACTTTGCCAGTTGCTGTGGAACATGCTGGATCTGATGAGTAGCAGAAGGTGGAATTGATAGCCAAAGAACCCCAGCAATGTAACGGAAATGCCAAAAAGTGTTGGTTAATTGTGAATAATAAAAGCAAGCATCAGAAAATCTGGCAGCCATTTCCTGCTGTCAAAATAAGACATTATTCATAATATGTTTTTTTTACCCTATTTTCTCCCTGGTAACAGTCTTTACTCTACATATTGCTTATTCAGAAATAGTTTTGCTGCAATAACTCCTGCCAGGAAGCAGACAGCACTATAGATGGCTCCTGTTCACTCCCCTGTCACCACACCCTCATTTCAAACAGTGAGGTGTTTTCCTCCCCGTTTTTGTGGAACAAAACAGATATTAATCCACTGATAAGAACCTCCCAATCACAACAGAAACACACTTGGATTTGAACCATGATCCAACCAGCAGAGTTCAGCCTAAGCTACGCTAAGCCACTTAAGATGCCCAGATATGTATCGTATTCTTGATAATTACTTGAGTACAGATACTTTTTCAGTACAATCAAGTGCTTGATTACTCAAGAGGGCTGCTGCAAATTATGACACTTGTTTGTGATCGATGCTGCTTCAAAGCATTGCATCACTAGATGTAATGTCAACCATGAAAATTATGACTAAGACAACATATTTCATAAAAGGTCTTCGCTTATATCTGATTAAGACGTTAAGTTCACAGAAGATCCGCAGAATGAATATTTAACTTGATCTCTGTTCCCATTTCCTTTCTCATTTGATACGCATAATCCATCAACCAAGGTGTCTGAAAGCACCTGTGCTTAAGAAATAGCTATTAAATACTTTCCTCGGTGCTACAGTTGGTGGATATTTGACTTGGAAAGGGACCAGAGAGAAACATGCTGAACAAAAACAACTCCTATTTTTTTTTTATAACCCTCAGTAAATGTCATTCTGAAAAGATTCACTTTTTATACAGTTTGCTTAATCTCTTATTTTTGACAAAAACCCTTTTAGTGTAATTGTTGTGTTCAGTCAACTGTACCAAAAGTCACGAAATTTAAAAATATTTAATATGAACAAGTGTGTGCGCACATGCACGCACAAACACACCCAAACACACACACATAGTGAAGTTCACTGACATTACCTTCTATAATTTGCAAATGAAAATAGCATTAAATTTATCTAAGGTGAGATGAACAAGTCAATAAAAATGTTTGTTTTGTATACATTGGGAGCAAAGGTAGTTGGTGGTGGTTTGAACATGACTGTGGAGGACAGCAGAAAGCCCTAGTGGATTACTGTCCACCACAGCAGAAACTTTTTGACAGGACAGCTTTGAGACACCAGCTGCCTGAAGGTGAGGAAGATGTCGCACTCTGGGGAAACCCACTGAAAGTACCGAGGAGGACTTTTGTTTCACAGAGAAGCAAGGATCTCTGTAAGCAGTTGGAAGTCCTGAAATGCCCTCTGCAGTCAGGCCAAGGAGGATAACCAAGTCCTGGGAGAAGCATGACATGAGTTTTAGTGGAACAAACGCCAAATGCCACACTTAGTATGCATGAATAGTGCCTTCCCTTTAGACCCCTCCATTTGCTGCTTTTTGCATGCATTTATGATTGTTGCTTAGAGGAAAAGATGAGCCATACCAAAGCACAGCATTGTACTTCATGCCCCTGGAAGGTAAAGATCAGTTTAATGACAGAGAATCATCCCTAATCCTCTGGGGTCTGCAGTTACGAAGTGTGGCACAAAGCATGTGCCCTAGGAAAAGAGACTGGTGCCGCTTCTTAAAGCAACCACTTTTCCTAGCAGATCTAGAATCCAGGCTCCTGCATCTAGGCCAGGTGGCCCTTTTGCTCCTTGCTCTTTGAATAAGAATCATCAGTTTGGTTGCACAGCACACACTTTAGTTTGAAGCGACTTCCATAGGTCATGGTTTTAACAATTTACAAGCCTGTTAGTTTTTTTTTTTTTTTTTTTAAGACTGGAGTGCAGAGCATGTTTATAAATGGTCTTCCAAAGACTGGGACCAGAAACCATTTGGTCAGCAGCCCAGTCCTTTTGTCCATTACTCCCTGTCTGAGAGAGAAGTAGTTCCAGGGTGTCTGAAGGCCAGACGTCTGTAAAATATATGAATGACAAATAAGATGTTAAATCATAAAAAGTATTCTGTCCTTATTACTATATTCTTCTTGACCATTTCTCTTAGAAAAACTTTAACCTTTAATCACTCTTTTTTGTTTAGCCATGTCTGCATCGTATTTCTTTATTTGTAATGTATAGTTTCCCTATACAGACAATCCCCAGGTTACGAACAAGTTCCATTTCCTAAGTCTGTCTTTAAGTTGAATTTGTAGGTAAGTCAGGAAAATAATACTACAGAATATTATTATAATAATTATACATAATAATAAAAGTACCTACATACGATGCTGTACGCTACCTCAGACCGACAAACTGCTGAAGCTGCACAATCTTTTCGTGAGTATCACAAAGTAGTGTGTGCATTTGTAATCACAAACCGTTCTATTTGACTTGAATTTTTAATATAATCGGCTTTATGGCAGCCTGTTCAGCAAAGTTGTCATGAAGTTTAAATTTCATCTCATCATGCAGTGTTTGATGGGACACAATTAACGTTGCCAAATCAAATTCTGATCACTATGTCATGAACAACAGATGTAAACCTCATTTAGAAAGTAGCCACCCAGCTGTGGAAACTAATGATAATCAATTTTGTATAGCATTGGGTAAACAAACATAATGAGCCTGCATGCATCTAGACCAGGGGTAGGCAACCCTGATCCTGGAGAGCCGGCATCCAGCAGGTTTTCCATCCTACCCGGTCTCTGATAAACCACACCTGATCTCAAGCGAATAGTAATTCATCAGGTAGGGTAGAGAACCTGCTGGAAACTAGCACTCCAGGATCAGGGTTGTCTGCCCCTGCTGTAGACTGTACCACTGTAGTGAGACTCATATGGATGGACTAATGTTGGCAATGAAGTGCTGGAGCTGTGCATGAACCTGCGGCAGAGCATGTGAGCGGAGCGTGAGCGAGGAGCGGAGCGGGCAGAATTTGGTCAGAGCGCGGAGCGGTTTTTTTAATTAAGGCTGGAGCGGTCGCTTTGTCTCGCTCCAATTTCGCTCCG
>JAODLC010000133.1:26054732-26067881 GCA_026781145.1 Hippopotamyrus pictus | reverse complement strand
GGAGGAGCGGCCGGAGCCAACAGCCTCGTGAGCGAGGAGCGGAAATTCTCACCGCTCCGCTCCGCTCACATGCTCTGACCTGCGGCAGGTCTACCACCAAGAGATACACTCACTCATGCTAGAATGGCATGGACCACTCTATGTTGTCTTCCTGGGCCAGCAGTGGTTGGAAATTTGCAGAAAACAGTCAATCGATTGACAGATTTGGAAGTGCTGTGGTCTACCTTCGATTTAATAAGGTACAGGCACTTGAGGAAGTTTGTTTCGATAATGATATCCAAATAATCACTGTGATCAGGCTGAAGGCTCTTGATGTGGGACAGATACATCTGAAATGCTTCAGCTAATCAGTTACTATACTAAAGAAAGAGCGAGGCATCTAGCACAAAGAACATTTTATCCTGGAAGAAACTTCAGGAGGAAGTTTTTAAAACTTGAACTATATGTCTTTCAAACACCTTTGGGCCAGTAAGTAAAATTTTCACTACACTCAGAGCTCTGGATTTGAAAACTAGGTTTGAATCCCAAGTACGGGCAGAGAGGTTGCCATCCCTTCGTATGTCAGCTCTTTCAGCAGCATTAAGTCAAAGCCTGAACTTGCCAAAGTCCAGCCTGCATGCTGCTGAAAGGTCACAGGTTTGTTCCTACCTGTTGGGTTTGGGCAGACTGTGTCCTTCTGTGTGACATTCCTGGACAGCTTAAAACCCCTACTGCCATCAGCAGCAAAAGTCATAAAACTCAGAAGCTCCTCAATCATCTTAAACTGCAAAGTATTACTATTGCAAAAAAAGTTCTCAAAATGGTGGGTGGCTACAGCATATGTTAATCTTTTGATTTGTGTTACACATCAAAAAAATAGTTATCACAGAGCCCCAGGGGCCTGTATCATGAGGCAGTATTTCTTGCTTAGCTGGATAACGTGTCAGATACCCCACTTTGAATGGACTTTATCTTCGTTCACTTACATTTAGCCAAAACTACTGTACCTTAAATCCGACAAGTTAGCTAACTGACAAATCTTACTTAGCAATACAGGCCCTGAATGTAACACCTATAAGCGTCCATTCAGCCAAGTCCAGCCAGTTCTCACTCTGTGTCACCTGGATTCTAGGCACCGCTGCAGATACTGTAATCAGCCTGGTCAACTGGGCCAGATTAAAACCATCTGGGTTCAGTTAACTCCTTATGAAGTACTGAGTGTTCCACCACACTTAGTGCCTGTTGCATGACTTACTTTCACTGTATGGCTCCTGCTTGGTTTCCTTGTTTTCTTCCTCTGTAACTTGAGCTTAGTAGTTTGATTTTGGATGTCTGTGTTTAGGCCCTGGATTTGGACATCAGAGATTGACTGACTTGGGTTTGGCGGTTTGCCTTCATTTGCTGTTGTCCGATTTTTACGGACCACGATTCCGGAAATAAACTTGCTTCACCTGTGGTTGGATTCCTTTCCCTATCCAGCCATTACACCTGAATGTAACAAGTATTATGTTTTTTTTTTGATGAATTATAATTCAGAGTTGGATCAAGGCCCTTTTATAAACTGAAGTTTAACAATGCTAATGTTTTAAAGCATGAGTTTTTTTTTCCAATATACCAAAAGCTTACTACCTGAAATTAATAAGATGTCTGTCATGATGCAATGAAGTAGTTCTTAATGCCAAAGGCAGGGCAGCACATAAATAATTTCTGTCCATAATCAACTGTTTCCTATGACTTTCTCCATCATGCTGCCAACCTCAAAAATAACCCTTGAAGGCCAGATGGACTTCACTCGACTCTGCATCAACCCCTGTTCTGGATCTAGAGCATTCCAGTTACCATAGCTGCTAGCAGAAAAGTCTCACACATAGAACTGAAATATATTTGTCTCAGGCATCCCACCATCTGCAAAGATGGATTCCAAAGGGACTAATTAGTGGCGTGAGGAAGCCTGGAAAGCGCATCTCAAACCGTTTCTCTCCTCCGTGAAATTAGCTAGACTGTGGCCCTGCGTTGCTGACTCACTTAAATCGGGTTATGCTTTATTGCTGCTTGCCACTATCCCATTTTCTCTCTTGTTGTTGTTTTTATTAAAATATAATGATGAAAATGTGTTTTCATTTTATTCATCTATTTATCCATGCATTTTCAAAGGCACTGCAGTTGCCTCCTATGTGACACAATCTAAAATAAACAAGAAAATAAATACACAAAACACCTGTTACAGTGCCCCCCACTTAATAATGTTTAGAAACGAATAAACAGTGAATCTTAAAAGCCTTTGGCTCAGATCGATTAGACATAATGAAGTGTACTCATTCCTCAACAAGGTGAGTGAATATCAATGTTCTTGGGAGTCAAACGCAAGGACACTTCAATCGTGGCTTGACCATGTAGCTTTCCTTCAGGCTAATTGCTTGATAGTCTTAGAAAAGTAAGTTGAGCGATCGGCAATTCTTATTGATGCAAAGAGTTGTGGATAGGTGCAGAATGTTACGGTTGTAAGATGTCGACTTATAAGAAATAGCATATGGAACAGACTGCAGGAGAAGCCATTCTGGTGTATTGATGATATTCTTACTGCATCACAAGTGATTTTGCAAAGTTTTAAATAGAGGGAGGATGCAGAGATGAAGTGCGGATTGCTGTGGGCCATGGCAAGTCACGTACACAGCAAGTTGTTTAAAGCCGGCTGCTTTGCATGAGGGAAGGAAGAAAAACAATGCTAAACTGTTCCTTTTGTTTTGCCCTCAAACCGCAAAGTGTTTACCTGCCCCACAGCATGCCTTCATTGCTACCGACGGTCAGGTTGTGTACTGCTTTGACTCTTACAACCTGGGCCCTCGAGTCATAAACCTTCAGCATCTACCTGCACTGCTTTCACACAGTCTTGCTGACTCCTCCCTTCCTCCTTGATTTTGTGTTTTCTGAACAGATGCTATTCAGAACCACCGTCCTTCCCTCTGGGTCAGAGTCAAGACCCGCTGTCACAATTGTTATTCTGTAGAAAATAAAGATTGCATGCTCCTGTCTAGCTACAATTCAGAAAAAATCTTGAGATGCAACTTATTGTAAAGAATGGCTCAATGGCTGTGAATGATTTCTGTACTTTCTGTAATTGTTAGTGGTATGTTTCTTTTAAGAAATGTTCTTGGGAAAATGCAGGTGTTTCCTTAGTTTTTGTGAGTAATCAATGCCTATAAAGGTCTATAAAAGTATTCTGGAAAGATACCCGAGTTGTACTAATGTTTGTATATATGTAAGTACTCAATGACAAAATGCAAAATTTAAAACCAGTCTTTCATTACCTATCAATGCCTAGAAACAATGACAGTTTTGAAGGATTTTTTTACAGAACTGCTGAGCTGATGTTTCTTTTCGGTCCAGTTAAAACTACATAGCTTTACACAGGACTGAAGCCTGTAAGTCATCTTGCTGTTCATGGAAATGGAAATTTATGCTGATATTTTGCTCCTCCACCTCCAGAATTCAAGCTTTTTTTCTTCACTGTCTCTCAAAAAAAGAAAGAAAAACAGTGATCATGTTACTATCAAACCTTCTCATCATAGATCCTTTGTTTCCTAAGTGCAACAAAATCTCCATTTGCTTTGCAATGTTTGGTCCTGGACCACAGCAGAGTTTGTCCAAGGCCAACACAGATACTTCATACTCATTACCTTTCTATTGAACAGCTAGTGGCGACACTTGGAGGGATTAAGGCTGTGTTATGTAATTAGACCGCATGGCAACAGAAGGCTGTTGATTTTCTTTATAAAATTAAATCTTTTAGTGCCTTTACCTTCTTAGCATTCAACATTAGTTGCCTGAAATCTGGACTATTTTTACGACCTCATGGTTGTGGTTTGGGCCCACATAGTATAACTCAGTTACAGATCAATTAAAGTTAAATCAAGTAAATTGGTATTCTGGTCCATTTTCGCATTGCTATAAAGCATTCTACAGCTGCACAATACCAGGAAAATTGGACCCCTGGTACAAGGCCAATGAAACAAAGTAACATAAGAATAATATCTTTCACTTTTAGCTCTTTATATGCCATATATTGAGCAAAGACTGGCCTCTCACTCTGTGTAACAGAGAGTAAGTCAGGCAGGCATCTCCAGCGTCCTGTTGAGCATTTATTCCCACTTTGTTATGCTCTGTTACACACGACCTTCTCCTCACCATCTCACTCCTTAGTGACATCAGAGATTGACTGACTCGTTTGCCTTGCAGAATGCGGGAGGGAGACCTACGGAGCTGGTGTAAGTGGCTGCTGCTGCTGACCCTCTGCATGGTTTCTCTATGGGGACGCATGACAATGGCATCATCGTATCGGAGCCACATGGGTACGTCATGTGATTTTACTGCTAGATCCAACTTCGGTACTTCTAATGCTCATTTGTATTCTGCTGCCAAACGTTGCTGAAGTTGCTGAAATGTCAGCCGACGGTGCATTGATGAGTTTGCGTGCTGTGCATAACTGCAGTCTTTGCTCAGTTTTGTCATTAACTCCTTTGTTGAAGTGATTGCTTAGATTAAATAGTAAAATGTAATATAAGAATATTCTCTACTTGCCCTTGAGGGTAGGAGTTGTGGGTTTCTGGTGTAATATATGTACAGTGCCAGTCGAAAGTTTGGACACACCTACCCATAGAAAGGTTTATTTGTAATATTCTCTACATTTTAGAATAATAATAATGACATCAAAACTATAACACAATATAAAAAGTATTAAAAAAAAATAAAAAAATTTTTGGGCGGGGGGCATCTCTGTGGGTTGAGATTCAGAATGTTGCTTGTTCAAATCCCGTGCTTGAGTGATGTCACCATTGGGCCCTTGAACACGGCCCTTAAACCCAATTTCACCAGGGACTGGCTGACCCTACTTTGTTCTCTATGCCAGTTACATGAGGTGGCCTCCTGGGATGCTTTTCCAGCAGTCTTGAAGGAGTACTCATTGGCTGCTTTTCCTTCATTCTCCGGTCAAGCTTCTCCAAAACCATCTCTCCTGGGTTTAAGTCAGGTGCACAGGTCATGTGATGTGACAGCATTGCTCTCCTTTATAGGTGACTTAGTATGTCCAAAGTTTTGACTCATACTATAAGTATGCCTGTGGAGTATTTATAATCTGTCTATGTATTCTGAAATTGGTGGTCACCTTTTCCTGACTACAGAAATGTTGGGATTATTAAATGAAGTGCTGGTATGGGCCTTATGTGCAGGAAAAAGGCAAAAACCCATCAGTTGCTATTTCAGTTGACATGCTCCCTTTGCGGGATTCAGAAAAAGTGGCCTAAGGGAAATGCTACAGCCTTCATAGAGACTTTAAGTAATGGGCAAGCTCACAGATCCCAAGGCTATGAAGGCAGATTCGGTGATGACAGATTGAGATAATGAGTCTCATTCTACAGGCAGAGAGTAGATGGGCATTAGAGAGAATAGAAGGATGGGATGAAAAAGAGGGATGGCTGTAGCATATTGAAATGCAGAATGAAGTCTATAAACAGGGAAACCTCAGATACTCAAGAAGGTTAAGAGAATGTCAGAATTTATGAGTGCAGCTCAGGAGGGAATATAAATGTCTACAGAGGGAGTGTGGACAAATTATTTACTTTTTTGGTTGGGGGCAGGGGGTAGGAAACCCTTTTCCCCAATCACTGTGTAATCTTGATAAGGCGTGATAAATTATCAGAGAATTGTATATGCCGCTTCCCGATAGGCTGTCCCATCCTGCCTGACTGAATGCTTATTGTTTGAAATGGAGGTCCTTCTGTCTCCATGCAGCAGTATCAGCAAACATTGTCCTACATGGAGCTGGTATTGGCCTGTTGTCTGCCAATTTCAAGAGTTTCCTAGTTGCCCTCATGGCCACTGCCTGGGCCGGGTAATCAGTGAGGTAATCACATACCAGCTCTCCGGCATCGACCAGCTGAGAGGGCAAGGGTTAGGCCAATCAACAAACCTTTTTACCCCAAGCTTATAGAGGTTGGGACCTCACAGAAACAAATCGACCTTTAACCATAACCAGTAAAGAGTGGAAAGAATCCTAATCATGCTGCACCAAGGCATTTTACAGCAAACACGTCCAGGATGGGTATAAATGAGAGGCTGAAACCATTTCAGTGCTACATCAGAGCTTTTTTCTGCAAGGTTTTTTCAGGTGTAATAAACCCCATTAGCCCAATGTCCTCATCATAAACCCAGGAGGTTAAAGGGTCATGCTCATTCTTGTTCTGAGCATTTATTTCCAACAACTGTTCATTCTGAATGCCCCAATCATGTGTACACCTCCGACTGTAAGTCTCGTATTACATCTGGTTAAAGTTTACTGGTCCCTGACATTTGTAAGTATCATGTTACCTTGCCTTCTGACTTTCGTTACCTAAGCCTGGTTGAACATTCACTTCTTGAACATTCTCGTGTCCTCCTAGCAGCTGTCACTTGAAATCGAGGCTTAACCAATGGAGACAGGCAACTATTATTGGTAGAAAACCAGACACCCAGCAAAGTCTACAATGTCACTCAAACTATTGTCACACTGGGTTGTATTCCTTGCAAAACAGACCTTAAGCCTCCCTACACCTAAATCAAATTGCTTGTCTTCTGTGCACTGTCAAGAAAAAAATGCTTGCAAAATGATATTAATTAGGATGATGTTACAAAGATGTTATGACAGCAGTTGAGACCAGGAACCTATGTGAAGGATTCTGCTGATTTGTGTATCCTCGTTCTGTCATATTGGTTCCACATGATTGCTGGCCCCGAGTAATATTTCAATGATTTCTTTGTGATCTCAGTAACATTTCAATTGGGAACGATTTCATTGTGAACTAAGGAGCATTTCCAGGTCTTCTCCAAACATATTTCTTTTTAAAGACATATTTAGTTAATTCTTAAAAATAATAATATTTACCACCCTTAAATCTTAAAATATACCACCGGCAAATCTCAGTGGGTAGCACGACTCTATGGCTGACAGTTTGAATCCCATTGTCACTCTGTGTGTTTGGAGTTTGAATGTTTAGCCTTTGCTGTATAGGATTCGTCATGCAGTCCAAAGACATGCAGTTAGGTGAACTGGTGTCTCTAAATTTGCACAGTGTGTAATTGTGTGTATGAGTGTGCGTCTGCTTATATCTTCTTTGCTGTCTGGGATGTGCTCCTGGTCTCCTGTGACACTGAAGTGGAAGAGAAATCGGAAGATAGATGTAAATACTCTTGATGGTACAGCTTTTATTTTGAAAAGTAATCCCAGTCGAATTAGCAAATCTTACATACGACAGGCAGCAAAACAGAAGACAGTGCTAAAAGGAAGTGGACTACAAGCCTTAATCATCTTGTACAACCTAATGATATTTTACTAGTGGATCCTGGAATGCATATACTATATGTACAGTAGGTGACAATGGGTCTTTCAGAAAACAAAACATTAATTTCAGTAGAATTTTTGATGGGAATGATGCTGCCTTTTACAATTATGAAAATATGATTGAATGCCAGAGCAGACAGATGGCAAACGGAAGGACAAAGAAACACAAAGTCAAAACAGCAATTGCCCAAAACAAACTGGGGCAGTAAGTATATTAGTGCCTTCCCACATTGCATCATCTGAAGAAGTAAAGCTTAATTAAGCCCAGGAACCTCCTTCGACATGATGCACAGCTCAGTTTGATGCGTTAAATCGTTTCCTGCCAGGTTAGCAGATGACAGGTGTGAGTGTGGTGAATGCTGGTAACTTTATCAAGCATGCTGTGCTAAATAAACTGGAAAATCCTGAACTGACGTTGAATGAGACGTATGTTGGCACAGCCTATGGTCCAGGTTTGGCATTTGTGTGTGTCGTGATGATGAGTGAAGCCGTAAGAGTGAGAGGATTATACGATTTGTTGCGATGCCTACATCAGTATCTGTCCATCTATGGGTTAAAACTTCAAGTCTGAACTGAATGAACTTTTTTAACCCACTCCGTTTGTGGTCAGCAAAAGCCGTGAAAGAATTTCTGATGACGAGCCTGTTTATGGATCACGTTTACCATCACACTGACCTCACTTATTGACCATAATTTACCAGAAATTAAAAGTGTAATTTGACTTTCCTCTGTAATGTTCTCTTTAAATGGATTACAGGCAGGTTAAGAACAGCCAACTAAGGGACAACAATGCTTGCCGTGAAGCCTATTGTAGTAAAAATTCAGGTTAAATACAATGGTTTGTAATGACGAGCACACGCACTACACTGTAACACATTATTATAATTATTATGATGTACTGTATTGTAATTTTTCCAACTAACCTACACATTAAACTTAAAAGCAGACTTAGAGCTTGTCTGTAACATGGGGACTGCCAGTACTCTGGTCCTGTTCTATGCTTGTTTCAGCGTGCAATTGTGAAGTAACTCGGAAAGCGATCGCATCACGGGGTCCTCAGCATGCTTTTGATCTGCTGAATGTGGGCAGCAAGTGTCGGCACTACACTGCCAACCATGCGCATCGGAGTAGGCGCTGGAGTGAGGCAGCTTCATGGCGCGTGTCGACACTACACTGCCAACCATGCGCATCGGAGTAGGCGCTGGAGTGAAGCAGCTTCATGGCGCAAACCTCTCTATGCCAATAAAGATTTTTACATTCTCCCTACTTGATTCACTTGGCACGCGGTGCTATGATGATGCAGTAAATATACACTGGTGTCCAAAAAAGGACTTTAAAAGCTGTGCTTTCTCTTCTTATTATTGAGGGATGAATAGAATGGACTTATTTCAGAGCTGGTCTTTTAATAATTCATTTAATCTGCTTTATTCCCTTACTTATAGAATACATTTGGTCCACACGCAAGTAAAACACAACAGTTTTTCTTCCAAGATAATATGAGACCAATTCACTTCTGCTGTGGTGCAGTGAGCTGTATTTGTGCACTCACATCGATCCTAAAATTGTACCCGGAATTAAGTCAGTTTCTCCACGTAAGACTGGCTGGGCAAGTTTTTTTTTTTTTTAATTTGGCCCATTACTCAGATTCAGCCTTTAATTCAAAGGAGAGCTGGGGTAGATGCTAGCTAACCTAGCATGGAATGAAAGACCATCTATCAATAGCTGTCAGTGCTGATGCATCTACCATTACATGTTGCGCTGTGTGTGGGAGTGGTAGATTAGTTTAAGAATATTTTATTGTTCTGGAGCCATCCAGAATTGCTGTTTTCATTTCTTAGTCAATCTGCCTTTCCAGCCCACACACGTGTGCTGAGACTTAATTATGGTCCTCATTAAAAGCAAATGAAGGTGGATAATCATTGAATTGAGAACAGCGATTGGAGTACAGGGCGATATTTGTCTGCCGCGGTGACAGCAACCAGTTTCTGAACACTGCATCAAGCCAACAGCTGCATGCGTTCTTTTATTTATTTATTTCCAAGCCACCTCAGATCTGATTAATGTGCTGTGCAGGTGTTTCATAGATTCAGTGTCTGTCCTTGAGTTTCGATTGTTTATTCAGGTGGCCTTTGCAGTGGTTCAAAGGATGATAAGTACATTGCGAGTATGGACAAGGTACTCCTCACTTTTGCAGCTCTCAGTAATTAATCTTCTACACTCGTGATGGTCACGGCAGTGAGGGAAAATAAGCGAACGATATGCAGCCTTGGCAAAATTCATTCGCTCTCAGTATTAATCTTCTCATTTCACAGTTAACATGTCATTGATCTCACAGACCTCTATGCTCTTCTTTTTCTGAGATTGACTTAAATAATTTATCACCAAGTTAGACTTTTCCAGCATATGTTATGGCTCGACAGGATTTATCAGATTATCTGATACCGAAAGGGCTATGAAGCTGTATGGTGTGACCTTGAGACCACTGGTGAATATTGCATTATGGTTAACTCCTCAGACTTGTACTTCATGCTAAGCGAAAATATGGCTCAGACCAAATACACCATTATAATTGTTTTTGTTCTTAGAATTTTGTGATGTCAGCTGTAACAAGCAAACAATGCATTTTCCTTTGTAGCAAAATGAAGGTGTAAGCCAAATAAATAAATAAATAAATAGATAAATAAATAAATAGACTACAGACTTCCAGTTAAACATTTTGGATACCCAAAGGAGGGGAGAATGTTGAACTCACATTGAATGTAATGATGAATTTCTATCCTTTATGAGTAAAGACAGCTTACAATTATTTTGGCACAGGTTTGATGAAAATGTTTTATCAAATTGTGGAAATGGAAATGTTTGCTGGGGCAGGTTTATTGGGGAAAGAATTTTATGGGGAAAATTACATGAGGAAGATTAGGCACATCTTCAATTCTGGGGAATGCATTTCCAATCTTAAACTCTGTTGGCAGATTGTTATACCCTCACTGTGTTTTGATTGTAGAATCGATGAAGTTGCATATGTCCTTGCTGTGAACTGGAAGAGGCTAACTGCAGATTTTCTTGTTAGCTCCACGCTCTCTTTAGACTTGGCAGTGAGGTAGACAGTCCTGTTTTCATCGCTCTGAGTGTTGGCGTTTTTAGTTAGCTGACATTTTGTCTTTGCTCTCATGGTTGAAGTGAGCTAGAGGCTGCTTTTGTGGTCTTGATTAGCTGGATTTATGCATCTGATGGCCAAAGTTTTGCTTTTGGTTTATGTTGGTTATTTTGTCTGTGTATTTCCACCCCATCTCCTGCTTCCTGTTCCTCGTTTCTCCTACCCTCTTGAGACCCAGGGAAAATAAATTTTTTGAATTTTAAGTTTTGATTTGACAGGAAGAGTTGGCAAGACCACACCCCACACATGTAACGCCATCTTGAAATCCTTACTGATCTCTTTAAGGAACAATGGGACATAACAGAATGACTTGCATAGTATGAGATGCGAGCAAAAACGCAATGTCCTCTACAGAGGACAAAAATGAATTGTTGGCTCCCAGAAGGCTATGCTCCACTGTTGAATGGCTTTGTACACCTTGTCCTGGTGCCACTCCATGTCAGCAGCCTCATTGTCCCACCAGTTACCCGTTTCCCTGTCCATGGTCTCAGGGGCAAGTGGAATGTCAGAATTGCGGTGTCCTACCTAGGACTCTGTTTGTTGTGGAAGTCAATAAAATGTATTTTAAATGAGTGCATTGAGTCCCGTATTGTAACACATGCATGTGGGAGAATGGTTTTAAACTTCAAAGCATGGATGGATTATTTAAAATCTGGATACTGTAGAAAAATACTATATGAACTACATATTGGTTTCCCATTGGAGTATAATATCAGAAATGATAGTCTAGTGTAGATAGAGAAGGTTAGCAGCCTCTTCTAGGAATTTCCCCACATCTAGATATTTCCAAGAGGATTTTTTTTTCCAAGGGGGAAAAAAAAACCTGCCTCGTCCCATTAATTTGTATCTCTGCATGGCTCATCCATCTCTACAGAGACTCAGGAGACTAATTAGAATTAAATGTAAAGCCATTATTCTGGGCTGGAATCTGAGAGACCTCCAGCTATTCAACAATTCAAAGAAAATTTGGGTTTTGGTTAAAATCAGGCAGGCTTCGTTATGTTTCGCCCTGATGAGTACAATTAGTGGGGAATATAATTAGCTGGAGAGGGGGCTGGCCATTAACCTGGTATTTTAAGCAAGGCCTCACTTTGTTAATGACAAGGGCGTTAAAGGGCGTTAATTCCCGATTTGGCACTGTTCAAAACAAACTATATTTAGGTGTGCAAAGGAAAAATCATTTTTAATTACTTGCTAAGTCGACCCCTAACATCAGCATTTTCAGACTTCATCATGTTGTAAGATTTTATGACCTGTATTGTGTACAACATTTAAATCTTGTACTGTCTTTAATTTGTTGTTCCAGCTACCTGCTCAAGGACTACGGGTAGAAAATAGTAATCTTGCTAAACCCTGGTACAATGCGTCTTTCCTTGTTTTATACAGCGTTAATGTTTTATTGTGCACTGTCCTTGTTTAAATAATAAAAATAAAAAAACATCTTTAGACAATCATCAGGCCATTTTGTCCCAAGAATTCCACTTTAAAGTTATAAAGGAAACATTGAAAATGATATGAAAATTAGGCCTGTCATCAGGTTTGCTAATCTAAGAACAGTTCATTAAAGAGGTGCTCTCTGCTAGCTATGCACTCGCATTTTGTTTGCTTAAGGCCATTTATTTAAGGCAGCCTTTATCACTAGAATCTGTATACTGCAGTTCTTGGCAGGGTTCTTTATAAACTGAATAAAAACTATTTTCTTTTTGGGTGTTGATAAAACAGTGCTTTAAATTATTATGTTTTGGTGAGTTGACAGTTATTTTTGAACATAATTTGATTATAAATGTATCAGTGGAGATTGCATAGGCAAATGGGGCAATCGTTGGCGATATATTGCTCTCCATGTCTGCTGTATGTGCAGGGTAATTGCCTTCCAAGATATTTTTCAGTACCAAAGTAATTCACCTTGACATAAAACTTATTGTAATTGATTCTTTTGTAATTGTACATATTTACCAAACCATTTCATGAAATTCAAAGAGCATTTCATTACAGCAGAGCACAAAGGAATGTATGTAAGTGCATGTGTGTTCCTTTCTAATCAAATGCCTTTTTAAAAATGACCACATATCCCCTTCCTACACATAACCAAGCTGGCTCTCATAGCACTGAATATTTTAAAGGGTCTTTTGGGTCATTTGGGCGGATAGGTGGAGCTTTTGGAGAAAGCCCAGGAGGAATGGCTTGAGGATTGGTTCATCCTATAATGAGCTTCCTTGGCATAAGTAGGGTTTCTTTGTGTTTGGTACTGTTAGCATGCAAAGGCTTTTCAGTTTGATAAGCTATAAAAGGCCAAAATATACTGAAGGTGAACAAAATAAAGGAAACACCTAACAAAATACAGTAACGCTTTACATTAACTGCACTTTCATAATGCTTTTATATTGCATTCATAAAACGTTCAGTGCACCTTCATAATGTATTCATCAAGTATTCATAAAACATTCATAAACATCATATATGTATACCTGAACATCCTATCATCCCTTAACAGCTGTAATATACATTATATAACAAACATTATATAATAATAACAAACATTATACAGTGGTACCTTGGTTCTTAAACTTAATCCGTTCCGGACTCCGGATCGAATCCTAAAAAGTTCGAGTTCTGATTGAATTTTTCCCATAAGAAATAA
>JAODLC010000133.1:26009885-26051966 GCA_026781145.1 Hippopotamyrus pictus | reverse complement strand
ACACACACACACACACACACACACACGCACACACACACACACACACACACACACACACACACACACACACACACACAGGCACACACTGATTCACACACACACACAGGTTTGTAATTATATCTTGTGGGGACTCTCCATTCATTTCTATGGGGAAAACTCTAATCCCAGCAAGATGACATTAACCCCTACCCAGCCCTAACCTTAACCATAAGTAACCAAACAAAATACAAAACTTTTGCCATTTTTACCTTTTTTGATTCCATTCACAGATCTTTGAAAAATGATCCCCACAGCATCAAAATAACAGGTTTTTATTACATGATGGGGGATATTTGGTCCCCATGATGTAATATAAACATAACCCCCCCCCCCACACACACACACACACACACACACACACGTTTATATTCATATCTTTGTATAGACTGTCCATTCATTTCTGTGGGAAAAACCCTAATCTCAACAATGACAACCTTAACTCCTATCCAGCTCTAACCATAACCAAAAATACTATTGACATTTTACTTTTTCAAATGCAGTTACCGATTTCTATAAAAAATGGTCCCCACAACATCAAAATAATAGGTTTTTATCACATTGTGGGTACATTTGGTCCCCACAATAACAATGATTTTCTCCAGACAAGATCTGGATCTATACTGAATGGTAAGTGAACAGCTGGTATTCATACTGTAGGCAAAAACTCTGATGCATGAGAAATGCATTAAGCGTTAAGATCTAAGTGATGAATTGTCATGGCCAGATGACTGCATTGGAGCATTGCTGAAAACGCAGCGCTTGTGGGGTGCTGCCACTCAGTGCTGGTGAGTACCTGTCAACAGGGGTCAGAGGAGGGAAAAACCATGAATTGGTCACAGACTATCAGGCACTTTGATGTGTGGGGGCGACAGAGGCTGTCCCGTCTGCTCTAGAATGACAGGAGGGCTACTGTAGCACAACTGATGCAAAACTTTAATTCTGGGCTGAAATGACTGCGTCACGCCACACCTGCTTTGTATGGGGCTGTGCAGCTGCAGGGCAGTCACAGTGCCCCTGCTTACCCCTCCCCAACTGGCCGATGTACCTGCAATGGGTATGCAGTCATCAGGACTGAAACTTGGACCAGTGGAAGAAAGTCTGGTTTCCTTTCACATCATGTAGATGGGCAGGTACATTTGTGTTGTTTCCTTGGGGAACAGGTGGCACCAGGATGCACTGTAGGAAGAAGACAAGCCAGTGGAGAGAGTGTGATGCTGGGCAGTGTTCTGTTGGGAACCACTGAGTCTGGCCATTCACGTGGAGGGTACCTATCAGGACATTGTTTCAGACCATCTGCACCCATTTATGGCAACTGTAGTTCCCCATCAGTGGGCTAATGTGCCCTGCCCCACTGCATGAACTGTTCAGCAATGGTTTGCAGAACATAACGAAGAGTTCGACATTGTCCTGGCCACCAGATTCTCCAGATCTGAGTCCTAGCGAACATCTCACAGTTGTGCTGGGTCAGTGAGTACGATGCACAGGGGCTCCACTATGTAACTTTGGGGACTTAAAGGATCGCCACTGACATCTTCGTGCCAAATACAAAGATACCTTCAGAGGTCTTGTTGAATCCTTGCCTCAACGGGTCTCAGCTGTTATGGTGGCACGTGGAGGACCAAGAGAATGTTGGGCAGGTGGTCATGGTGGTTTTGGCTCTTTGGGGGGTGGGTGTGTATATGTGTGGGTTACGTATATATTACAATGTGGGGACCTGCTGTTTTGGCCACCTATTCACCAGCTATTGGGGACCACCATTTCGGTTTTCGGTGAGTGTGTCTCTGTCTGTCTCTGTCTGTTTGGAGTTTACACATTGTCGCTCCATTCATGTGATTTTCCTTAGATGTGTTGGTTGTCTCTAAATTGCCCATAGTGTATGAGTCTGTATATTCTGCAATGGACTGGCATCCAATCCATGGTATCCCCTGCCCCATGCCCTTTATTGTCTGAAGTCCTCACTGAAACCATCCTGAACAGGGGGCCATGATGGATGGATGGATGGACGGACGGACGGGCAGACATGAGCTTATGAAAGAACCTGGTATATCGTTTCTTACTAGAACCTGGCTTGGTTTTGATGAGTGCCCTTCTTTAGGTTCGTCTTCTGTACTCAGTCACTCCTTTGATCAAAATCCTCATCCTGCAGATGAGGGTGGTGTTTCTCTAATGTACTATTCTGGTCTCTGTTCAAATTGAAAAACTAAACACAGGTTTCACTCTTTTGAAGTGCTTGTCTTCAATGTCCTGGCCTCTGGTAATAATACATTTTCTTTTGGCTCTCAATCCATTTTGCTTATTCCTCATAACATTCTTATATGTCCATTCACTGGTTAAAAATGACAGATTTCTGTCTGCTTGTGTCACCACCAATATGATTAAAATGATAAGATTTAAACATTCAAATGGAAAAGACAAGGAATAATATTAGCTAATGTTTTGTAAATGTTCTTAAGGCTGTCACCGTTGTTCAAAATTTAGCAGGTCCTACTCATCATTGCAATCACAGTCTGAACTGTATATGAATTTATATAGTCAGTGTTTAAATGGTTTCTAGCCTTATTTGTTCTTACAGATTGCCTCCTTATTTTACTGGATTATATTGGAAAAGAAACACTGTCAGCCCAACCATGCCTCAGCTGCTATCACTGTGGTTGCAGATGTGTTTCCTTGAATAATGTCTCAAGCAACCCACTGACTAAATCTGGGTGGCTAAGTGATATGTTTTCTGCCACTTTAAGCTGTACAATGAATGCTTTGGCGTAAAAGAAAACTGTCAAACATAAAATGTCTGCCCTCTGGCATAATGACCACACAAGAATTAGAGGAATTAAGGTGGGCTTCTGGGAGAGACAGGATGTGAATTATTCCAATTATAAGGGCAACCCTAGATTTCTCTTTTAAAAAGTTACTGAATTAGCTGAGAATCTAACAGCAAATAAGCAGAAAAGCTTGTGTCAGAATTGCTCCTTGTTACACATTTCAGGCAAATAATAAGTATCGCTTTTTCACATTCTCTCAAATAAATGCAAATATAAATATTATGTTGATTCTATATGTGTGCATGTTCTTCCGTTGTTGCACAAGCTCTCTCTGGATATAGAGGTTTCTTTCCTCGGGACTCAAACATACAGTTAGGCAAATTGGCATCTCTAAAATAGCCATGATGTGCATGCAAATGTGTGTGTGTGCGTCCGTGTGTGCATGCATGCATGTGTGTGTGTGCTGTCATGGACTAGCATCCTGTCCTGGATTTACTCCAGTCTTGGCCCTTTGCTGCTTTGGATATTCTCCAAGCCCCCTTTGACCACTTTCTTCTGTAAGATGATGACTTTAATGTAACAAAGCGACTTCTGCCTGTAATTTGAAATTAAATATAAATATACAATAATCTTCTGAATGTGTTGCTTGATCTTTTAAGATAGATATAACAAGACTCTATTAAAGATACCCAATATGGATTTGAATGCTATATCTAGTTACAGGCCTGTCTCAAGTCCTTCATTTATTTCTAAAACTTTGTTGATATGTAATGTCCTGTGGCCCCATGTCTACTGACAATTCAGAAAAGTTGATCCCATGTTTCAGTCTGGGTTCACACATCATAAAATCCCTTGACAAAATACTGACTGACTTCTTTCTTCTGAGAGTCCTAATGTCTGTTTTTCTGCTTTTGGACTGAGGGGTTACTTCTGACACCACAGATCACCATATTCCCTCGGACAGGCTGAAACAGAGTGTTGGTCCCAGTTGGCGGACATTGTCTTGGTTTCGGCTGATCTGTTACAGCATGAAAAGTTTATTTGTATTTTCAGTAAATTGTTGAAATTCTGAACTCAGTTGGGTCCACTTCTATTTTCTCTATGTATTCTGGCCAATGGGTATAAAACTTGCAAGGAAAGTGTTGATGGCACCTGATCTTTCGCATCTGTCAAATCAAATGCAATATGTCAGCTCTTTCAGCTTAAGACCAATGTGAAGTACATTAGGGAATGAGTAATGCAGGACAGAAATTATGAGTGTGCTTTTAAGTGACTAAGCACCATATTCATTTAGATTTTAAGATGAATGTGGCTGATTTCTGGGTCAGCACGGATATCTCAGTAAATAATCTTAGTGGTACAGTTGACTCAACAGTTGGTATTTAATTTAGAAATATGTTTTAAGTTAATCTCATTTAAATCAAAATACTGTCCAGGAGTGATGCTGGTCTGTGCATTTTTAAAACTGAAACTAGACGTCTGTAGCCATCTTTTATTTTTTGCAAAAATGATTCCGTATAATGTCTTGCACTGGTGCTTCGGCCAGAAGGTCTTGCTGAACCAGCAATGTGTGAATATTAGTGCTGTATTTGCCCCCTGTACTGGCTACCAGAAAAATTTAGATAAGAATAATAAAATAGTACTTCTCACCTATGGACATCCCCCAATAAATCTTGGAGACTCCATGAGGACCCGCTTAAGTCAGGGGATGAAATTCCCAGTATTGACTTCTTTGGGAAATGTTACCATAAATCACTCTTTGTGACAAGATTGCTAGTAAAATGTGGTCTTTAGTAAGGTCTGATTGATTTATTGATTGATTTGGAGTGAATAAGAACAAGACCCTAATCATCACAAACAGTCATGCTAAGACCTTCAAAGGTGACACTTTATGGGTTTAAAAATGGCCCACCTCAATAAGAATGTATTTTATTAGGATGAGTCGTGGACTGTGGGCTACATATTAGCTGGCAAAGAGCAAAATAGACAACTATGACAAATGCGGATTAGCTTAGGAAAAGAACATCGCAGTCCTTGTAAGTCCAGGGGAACCCTCAGAAAGTCCCCTCAAGCCAATAAGAGTGTTATCTTTGAAGGCTGAATTCACAATCAGTTCTATATTGCTAAAAATATATATGTATATGTTCAGGGTATGGTCAATTTAATGCTATGGAGTATCTGTAACATTTCACCACATCTAAAGTGGCTGTGCACCAGCTGTGGTTTTACTTCTGCTTCTGGAACTGCAATTTCTATCACTGACCCTTTTACCGCTATTGCCATTAAAACCAGATACGCTGTGTGATGTAGCAGTCACAATTTGCACAGTATACTAATGCATTTTGCTGGATCGAGTCTTTCCTGAATTTATATAAACACATTCTGTGTAAGCAAGGCTGTGTGGGGAAGGGGGAGGGGTAAGGGGTGACACCGCTTAGATAGAGATGACAGCTGTGTGACAGAAGACCGGCAGAAGACAGGGGAGCAGGAGAGTGAACACCGCCTTCTGTGAGAGCAGCTCCTCTCGGCGCGCCTTTGTCTGCCTTGTCATCTCGCCACGGCTGAGCCGTGGAACCGGGACTATCACAGGCGCCGTTTGAGAGCCTGACAGCCCGGGAGGGGGTTGTTTAAATGGAGGCCCCGTTCACGTGTAAAATACCTCAACGCCGGCAAGCAGAGCAACAGGCGCAGCATCGGAGGGTTGCAACAGGTGTGGTGGTTCTGTCCATCACCGCTACGTGTTGGGTGTAGCTTTGAAGCGACAGCCCAGAATGTCCGCCAATGCGAGGCGAGCCCAAGATTCTACTCCCCCCCCCCGTCCCCATGGAAAATGTCTGAGAATAATTCCCCTCCCACTGCAGAAGTTTTCCCGAATTCAGCAGATGCTCCAATCTGAAAGGGATCCACAATTGAGAAAGCGTGGTTAGAAATTGATGGTCCAAAGGCCTTCGCTCAAGGGCCCACTGATGAAATCACTTGGCTGACTGTAGGATTTGAACCAGCAACACCTCCCTGTCACAGACACAGCATCCTAACCCACACACTAGATCCAGAACTAGTGCCTGGGACATACAATATAGGTCTTACTTGGGACACAGACCTGTTACCGTAGGTTGGTACTGTTGATGTCGCACCATAACACCCCAGGAAAAAGCCACCTTGAATACCTTCCAGGACCTGTCTGGCAGGTGCCTAATAATGTTCCCTTATTCCCATCCGTGAAGAATGTGAGTGCACTGGGTGGTGACAGAGGAGCATTTCTGTGTGAAGGACCGTTAGTTCACTGGGCGCAGCCAGCTCCTCTGGGGGAGGCGGGGGTCGAGTAATTGAACGGTCAGCGGAGGTCTGCTGCATAGGGGGCAGGGAGATCTATGGCTCTGACAAGGACTTCATGCGCTCTGCAGCTCCGTTCTTTCACAGCTGCTGTCAGGGTTGGCCATCTGTCTCCCTCTCCCAAGCAGAGCCGCAGAAGCATGAACTTGGGGACAGTTCAAATGGAGGCAGAAGAACCAGACCAAGACTTTCTGCGCTCTGTCTTCCTTATGGTCGTCGTCAGGGCTTCACTGACTCGGTTTTGTCGACCCAAATATATAGTAATGTATGCCCACTGTGTTGTTCAACCACTATCCGTCCTCCCGGTGTGTCAGAAACGGAACCCCTTGAAACTGAAGATGAAAAACTTTCCAAGAGGCACAAAGTGACTTTTTATATGACAACACAGGTGCTTTGAAAAAGCCACTATAAGCTTTTTATGAATCCACGATGTATCTGTGGGAAAGGGACTGAAAAAAATACCCTACAGGATAAGACATCCTCATAAAGAGGTCTTAATCATCAGGTCTGTGTAAATTCATTGGCTGAACCATTTGAGAAATGAGTGTAGTCATCTCTTGCTACCTCCAGAGTTTACAGCAATTTTTCTGAGATAATAACTGGGGAGATTAGTGAGCCAGAAGAAGTGTTTGTTCCCTTTATCATGAGGGTACTTGAATGCCGAACATGTGACACAGATTGAGCTATTGCAAGATGGCATTCTGCTAGGGAACAGGGTTTTTTTTTTATTTGTCCTGGAAGCCTGCAGACTTTCACCTTGTGGAACGACTATGTCTGTTCTACACCGTGCTTATTTCAGGGGCGTGCTCGTAAATTGAATCTTAATCACAGGTTTGCTGGAGTGCGTCTCAGGACACACGAGTCTGTTTTGCTGCATAATGTGCCCTGAGTAGGTCTGGGAGTTTTTTTTTATGTAGCCTGTCTGGTGCTGATTTTATGTATACAGATTTTATAGCAGATATCTGCTGTGTACAGCAGATATTATTCAAAGCTGCATAACTGCTTTTTCTAGCTGAGTGGCAGATTGGCAGCCCCCCATTCATTCAATTCTGCTAAAAATCAGCAAAAGCTGCATGATTGAGTACAAATAAAAAGATACAGATTAGTGAGTGGACTGTGTCCAGGGCTTTTCTTTCTTTTTCTTCTGAAATCAGTGCCCTACAGAGAATACCCAGCAGCACCGGGTCACCAGCGCAGAAACCAAAGCACTGAACTGCCAATGCACTACAATTTTAGTAGCGTTAGTATGTTTAGTGTTAATAGTGTTTTTCTCTCATTGTTTCTTTTTTTTCCATTGTTTCTTATTGTACTTTATATACAGCTTTGTGAGCCGCATCTTGGGAGTGTTTATTCATAAATGTTTCTATTTGCTGTTTTTTTCTCTCCTGCCATTGCAATCCGTACCTTTCATGGTGTCTTCGGTGGTGACTTCAGCCTGGCTCTGAGGTTGTTTTCAGACTGTTGTTCTCCTTCCCTGTGGCCTGGCTGCACTTAGCCGTCCATCCATGTAGGGGGAGATGAGTGCACGAGAGTGTCATGCATCTTTCTGCTGATAAATCTTTTAGCTAACGGTAGAGCAGAGCGTGGCGCTCGGCCACCTTGACACTGCAAATCCTACGGTATGTAACATTTCTTCCCATGCTGCTATCATGTGGGAGAGGTATTTGGACAGCGGCTGTTACCAGTCAGGGGATTCACCCTTCGGATTTCAGGATCACTGATACGTGTATGTTTGCTGCGACTTTGAGAGTAATTGCTTTGCCTACCTTACTTATATTTTTTTCAAGGGGCCATAGATGATTGCCTTGTCTAGAAGCTTTATTTTTTAGTCCTTTTGCTGTTTTTCTTCCTATTCTCGTCCTCTTTCTTTTTGTTTTGTCTTATCTTGTTAGATTATCTTTATTAGTTCATTGCCCTGAGATGGGTTGCTGCCCCCAAATGGAAAAGAATCTCACCAGAGGGAAAGGTGGTAATTAGGGTGAGAGAGACAGCGAGATACAACAAGAACAAAGAATTTCACGTCGTACTTGTGTGCAGTAATTATGGGTAACGTGACATCACACCCATACAAGATGGATGCAATCTCTGCCTGGGTGAGAAGCCAAACGGACTCTCAGGAGTGCAGCTTCATGTGCTTCAAAGGATCATGGCTGCATAGAGACAAGCTGGACCCACCTCACACTGGAGGTCTTCCAGCCCATGTTCACCCACAGGAGTTAAAAAAAAAAAAAGAGGCAAAAACAGAAATCATTTTTTTATTAACTCTGAGTGGTGTAATCCCGAGCATGTGACCATGAAAGAGTAAATCTGCTGCCTGGACGTTGACCCGCTGGCTGTGAAGCTGATGCCACGCTGCCTGCAGCACAAGTTGTTGTTCACGTTGGATTGTTGGTTGATGTGGAGCTGCATGCAAGGTCATGGACTCGTATGTTTCTTGCCTTCAAACGCAACACCCAAGGGCATTTGTATCAATCTCAGGTTACTTTAATCACACTGATTGATATGCTGAGCGACTTCTCACAGTTTGGCCCTGGTGAAGCTGGGAACTCAGTGAGATTAGATGACTTAAAACTATGTTTTAACGCAAAGGTGTGTCTAGGGTGTCCTGGGGTCAGGGACTTAGCCCACATGATGTCTACATGCCCACCCCTATTCTC
This sequence comes from Hippopotamyrus pictus, assembly GCA_026781145.1. Taxonomy (NCBI): domain Eukaryota; kingdom Metazoa; phylum Chordata; class Actinopteri; order Osteoglossiformes; family Mormyridae; genus Hippopotamyrus; species Hippopotamyrus pictus. The sequence continues at coordinate 26,043,178 of JAODLC010000133.1, read as the reverse complement.
TGTTCTATCTTAGCAGCCTCTTTCCTTTGCGACTTCACTGAGAAGCGAACGGCAGTCATGTGGTTCCCAAAGATTCAACATTAGCACAAGAATTCATCTGCAAAACCTACATAGACACCCATCATCACACAGCTTTGACAATGACAATGGCTCCACTCATTACACTGGCCTTCGTGATTCATTTCAAGCACAAGTTTTATCAAAGACAATATATTCAAGTCAGCCTGTTCAAACTCTTCTGATTAAACATGCTTAAAATGTTCTCCCTGTAGCGTACTACTAACCATTTCCTGCTGAACTGCACACTCAGCTCCTGCTCCAGATACAAATGGTCATAGTTGTCAAAAGTACGTGCTAGTAATACTAACCTATGCCATGGCCTCACCATTCAAAAGGTCCAGGGCTACAGAAAAAATATCTGTGGCTTCAGCCCAATAAGCTGGTCATAGGCACACCCCTTCTTTAACAGGTGTCACCAGCTCACTCACAGTCACACCTATCTTAGTCAAGAGTCCCCCTTGACCCTTTCTGTTAAACTCTACCTGTATTCTACCTCATTCCAACTTTTCCCCTCAGAGAGTTAGGATGGCTAAGCATGATCAAGGTCTTGATGGTGTTGACCCAAGATTGCTTGAAGTACACTCCAGTTGAAAGAGATGCACACATTTAATCTGTCCATACAATTTTGACAGGCCTCACCCCCTCCTGTAAAGTTCCTGTTCCTAAGGAGGGACTCTCAAGAGCCACTAATGGCTACATATGAGTGACGTTAATATTACACATAATGAAGATATTTGAGTGGCTGCTCCTCTTGGATCATCCATGAAGGGCTTCCCAAAGCCACGCCCATTTGCATGCCAGGCAGAGAGTGCTACTCTTTACTGCTTCACAGAACCTGCTTGCACCTGGACCATTCTGAGGATTCCCTTCTTTGAATTCTCCAGTGAGTTACCCATCATCTAGCCTTTTCTACTGGCATAGAAATGAAAGGTGCTGCAGGTTGAGGATGCCATGGTTGACTGGGTCACAGATTTGCTCACCAACTGGCTACAGTTCATCCAAAGCAGTAACTGCATATCTGATGTGGTACTAAGTGACATGGTTGTACCCAAAGGGAAAGTATTATCATCATTCTTGTTTACTTTATACTTCAAGTACATGGCTCATGTTATCAACAGTGGTTTTCTGATTTTACGATCAATGCCTCCTATAGGCTGTGAGATTTCAGCAACCAAGTAAGTTTTTTTTCAAGCCACATTGTGACATGGATGCAATACATTTAGGTATGAAATTAATGTAGACTGTACGATGATAACACCAACTGAACTGTAGGCTACAATGTAAGTCAATATACAAGAATGAAATGTCATCAGCATTGGTTGGGTGGTAGACGTAGGTTGTAGCAGCAGTCACATTTTGAAACAGTCATACTGAATTTCTGACATTGTCAGACATTTGTCCCAGCCTGTCTTTGGTCTCAAGACAACATTCATCTTTGAACTATTCTCACTGTGTGACGTAGGACCACCGTATTAGAGCCACAACTACAGGTATTGCAATAATTCTTTCACATTGGGAATCTTTCATCTAGGACGGCAAAAAAAATCACACAGTGTATATCCACCTTAAGAGATGACATAGTAAAGGAAGAGTTGTGGAGTGCCGAAGTCTGGTAGAGAGTTTTGTTAGGTTGGGTAAGACACACCACATGAAGCTTAATGTAGAAAGGATAAAAGAATGTGCGATGGACTTCAAGATGTATAAGGAGCCCCAGAAAGCTTGAATGGAATGACAATATGGTAGCAAAAAGGACAGCCTGTTTTTCTTGAGGACTAAAGCCCTTCGGTGTGTGTTTCTATGCAGCTTCTCTTTCCTCACCTTAGCACGTGCCAGTGGCACCAGGACACTGGGAGCTAAAACGTACAGTATGTCACAGAGCTCCCTAACGTCACCCGTGCTTTGTTCAAATGCAGTTAGCTGCTAAGAAACAGTGTGCATGCTACTCACAGTCATTGTGATCAACTGACAAAATGGTGCGACTGCCTGGAGCTGAGGTAACAATTATTTAGCATGAGGCCAGAATTCAGCCATTTAAGGGAAAAAAAATTAACAACCTAATCCAGAAATAGAAATAAGCTGAAGTGCTTAAGACCTTTTAAGCAAATGCTTATACAGTGTTAATTACTAATTTACTGATAATAAGTGCTTAATTGCCACCATACGTCTGGCCACCTGATATATAATTCTTTCAAGGCTGATAAGATTATAGAAAAGAAAGAAAAAAAAAAACAGGCTGCTAGGCACAAGGGAATCTGTGTCGATGTAATTAATTGAAGTGCTACATGGCCCCAGTATTGATTGCTGTAGCAGAAACCAGCAGGAACATGGGTAGCTGCTAAGGAGTGTTAGCATTTCATAGGTGCCCATCTGAAGCTCCAGATTGTTAAGGGATTTGCAGCGGTAAGATTCCGACTGGTGTTCAGCCACCATATTAATTACGTGCCATATTCCCATTGCACCTGTCTCAACAACATGTCTTTTTGTAATGGATTAGCATTCATTTTCATTTTAGCCTGTTGCCATTTTTTTGTGTCTAAATGGCTGTTGGCAACTTGTGGGCAAGGATTTATGAATACTCAGGGGTCCTTCTGTTGGGACCTGTTTGAATAATCTACACCGTAAACATCATGAAATCTGGCCAGCATGTTTAATTCTGTCAAGTGTTAATTAAAATCACTTGTGATACACATCCCACAGTAGAAAGAAAGATTTCAATATTTCAGGAATTTTTTTTAACAAAAAAACATAATATTAAGAACTGTTTTGGTTATTCTTGATGCTTTAACCTTATTGTAACACTTCTGAAATAGATAGAAATGCAAAACTAATTTTTCCTTTCCCCAGTTTTTAAGCTTCACTGCAATCTTCCTCTTGTCAGTTTTATTCTGAGCCTGCTTCCATGTAGAGCCTGTTCACATGCTTTTTCTTGATCGAATTCGCTGTGTGACTGCTGTCAAACATGTCATCCTTTCCGGCACTGCCGTCAACCGTGAAATTGTGAAAGAGCTTCCAAAAATCTATTTTGGTGAAAATGAGCTTTGTGAGTCGGCCACGTAACACGGGGCGTGTCAGAGGCAAGCAGGAAACCGCGCCATGCAAATAGGTATCTGAAATTACCTCAAGGAATTGTTTTGGATTTTTTCTCAATGTCACAATTTAGACAGAAATGTGACTAAAAAGAGCACATCTCTGGCTATGCAGGAAAGAGAGAAAATAGACAAAGGAGCCTTCGAGGTTCATTTTTTGCTCTATTTATGCTACTTTTTATGTAGCCTTTTCTAAAAAAAAATGTTTTTACTCATTTATAATGTGGCCCTGCGATGGGTTGGCACCCCATCACGGGTTATTCCCTACGTTGTGGCCATAGGCTGCAGACCCCGGTGACTCTGAATAGGACAAGCGGCTAAAGAAGATGGATGGGTGGATGGAAACTTTAACTTTTGGTCTTTCTGTGGAACAATACATGATGAATTAAGTAGCAAGTAAATGCACATATACACAGGGCTGTTACACAATAGTGAAGCTGGCTTCAATCATTCCCCCAATTAACAGACCATTGTGTTTAAATTATTAAGTCCCCCCCCCGAATCTCACATTCTCTCCTTTGTGATTGCATATACACATACATGTTCACCTCATTTAATAAGCAGATGTTATTGCTTTCATTCATCACCTACTGATGTTTCAGCTCTGCTGGGATTCTAACAAGGTAACTTTCTGGCTGTATATTTATTCAGGCGTTGTATTTCCAGTCGAATAATTTTTTTTTACTTGGATGGACTTGTTTTATAGTGGATTTTGTGGATATACTGTGGTCATATATGCAGGATTTGGTCATGTGCCGATATTTTTATCTTCTCTGTGGTTATATTTATTAAGAATATATATTATGCCAATATTTTTCGTGTTAAAATTGTTTCATCCTTTATATCTGTTTATTTTTAAATTGCCATCATTTAGTCTTGCCTGGTACATATCAAACACATAGCATTCATTAAATCAAGTAATTTATTTATACAGCTCATTTCATTAAGGAGTTCATCTTTCCAGTTTAGAAAAAAATAACTAACAAATACGGCATACAAAGTAAAATATAGAAATAAAATAACATGAGTAACAGTGAAATTGTCAGGGTGGGCGCCCATCCAACCCTGCCCCTTTGTGCTCCTTCCCTGTTCTGACTATCAGGTCATTCTGGGCACTCTCCCGTCGTGTAGCCCCTTAGCCCTATCGTGTTCTCCCTGCCCTTGAGACAACTGCATAGCTCACTGGGTTGAGTGTGCTGCTCAGACTTGTCATGTATGCAGTTATGGGTTTGAGACTAACTAGACACCAGCCTCACCTGTTTTGTTTGGTTTTCAGACTTCCCTGTTTTGTGCTATTGGTTCTTCTCTTTCCTGTTTTGATTTACTGCTTGCGTCTGTTTGATTTAGATTTTTTTTTCCTCTTAGTCTTTCCTAGTGTAGTCAGTCCTCTGTTATGTTCCCTAGACTCTAGTGCTTTCTCGACTTGGCGATTGTTATAGTTCCTTAGTCCTTGTGCTCATTTAGTGTTTCCACTTCCACCTGTTTCTCATTGTTTCTGTTCCTGTCTTGATTGGTTAATTGGGTATTAGTTGCACCTGTTCCTTGTTTGCCCTGATGTTCCTTGGTATTTAAGTGCTTGCCTTTGTTTTACTCCTTAGTGACTCATTGTGTTAATTTCTGTGTGTATTGTTCTGTGTCTGTTACTATGCCTGTTTTTGGATTTCTGTTCTCTGTATTACCTGTTTCCCTTTCTAGGTCATTTGTGGTTCTGTTAATTATTTTCCCCTGTTCTGACCCCTTGTGGTCCTTTTGTTCCATATTTTACCCCAGTGGGTTCTGTTTTCTTCAATAAACCCCCTTTTGTCTTGGAGCCACTAGTGGATCATCGCCTTTTTTGCCGCACTGTAACAGAAATCTAGAATATACAAATAAAATAACATGAAAGTGTGCACACAAGAAATAAGGGAAGATAGATGGACTTCACAAATGTACAATTAACCGTTGTCCTTCCGGAACATACCATGTTATACCACAACCATATGTATAGCAATTGGCAGTCTACTAAGGTTGTTTCTCCTATCATATGTAATTAGCCTCTCTGTTAGCATACTTGTTCAAGTCGTCCTTCACTGCACATTACAACAATAACTTCATCAAACAGTATATTGTTCCTGAGTAGCATATTAAAAACCCAATTATGATTAATAGGACACTTTAATTTGAACAGTTTAGATTAAAAACAAGACAAGAATCCATAAATAAACAAAGTGCATGACTGGATTGGAAATAATTCTTTCAGTGCATTCTGACTTGAATAGAAATGACTGGGGAGCTTTAAAAGGCTGTTTTGTATGACTGAGAATATAGCAAGGGTGCATACACTCAGCATACATTACTGTCAGCCTGTAAATCGTCATGCATAAATCAGAGCGAAAGTAAAATACATACAGCGTGTGCTTATGGATTGTCAAAAAGCATGTGCAGCGTGAATGAGGTTTGCTGTAGGCCCTTGGGAGACAAATCGCCTGGGTTTGGTTTGGAGAAAAAGGCTGTACCCAGAAGCTTGAGTGCTGTATCTGCTGGCACATCTGCTAGCACATCTGCTAGCGTATATGCTAGCGCTCCAGTCAAGGACATAGAGCTCATGGGCAGGTCTTTGTTGATTTGTCCTCGCTGGACTCATTAGGAATGAAAAGCCTTAGATGTCTGTGCTGAAAAAGGCTAACTTTGACTTTATTCACTTAATTAGCTTATAAATATTTGAAAACTGATTAGCATTTGAGTGGCACAGTGAGTAGTACTGCTGCCTCACACCTCCAGCGTCGGGGTTTTTAGATCACACCTCTGCTCTTTGCCTGTGGAGTTTCCATGTTCTGTTCCTGTGCGTTTTCTCTGGCTATTCCAGTTTGATCCTACAAAGACATGCAGTTAGAATAACTGGTGTTTCCAGCCCATGAAGTACAATTGCGTATGTGTACATGCCCTGCCTTATGCCTTATGCTGCCTGTGATAGGTTCCAGGCTCCCCGTGTACAGACAGTTATCTATAATGTACTATAAATACCTTCATAATGATCATTATACTGACCATTGTAATGCATTAGGAAGGTATTTATGGTGCATTATGGGTGAGAGCTTCATAAAGCATTCACAATGCATTGCAAACATGGCTTTTTATAAATATTTATAGCCATGCTTATAATACATGATGAATGCATCATAATACATTATGAGGGTATCTATAATGCATTTGTTTGACTGCCTTAAGTAAAGTTTTTAATAATTATAATGTAATAATAAAAGGCATTTCATACGGTACCATACTGCACCTCGAGGCGCCAAACCCCTGAAGCTGCAGTGTTTTCACAGTGTTGTGTCACAATGTACCGCGTGCATTCATTATTACAAACCATTGCACTGAATAGCATTTTAAAAATCAATTCCGAGAATGGTATTAAATTTTATTTTTGCTGCCAAAGGGAACTGTTCTATCAAAAGAACATGCATTTCTTAATTTTATATACAATCCTTTTCAGACAAAGCTAGCTGACATGTTTGCTGAAAAAAGCATGCACGTCATGAATGCACAAACAAAATGGAGGATGTGTACCATTCCATGGTTATGAGAGTGTATAGGTGGAACATGCCTTCTCGTGTTTCGGCAGTGTTCGATGGTGTGTCATGGCCGCTCTTACAGCGATATACTTGTGGATTATAGATCAGCAGCAGTGCTGGCAGATTGCAGTATGGCCACTTAAGTGGTATTGATCTACTCATTGTGCCAGTCCTCATTAGCATTAGCACTATCTGCGTGCTGATGGGTGCACGAGTGAGGACAATACACAAACAAGAGTGTGGTCCAGAGAGGATACTTCATTGCTTCCTTTCTTTCTAGAAATTTCTCATTGGTTGGGTTTGGTTTAAGTATCAATATCAATCATCAGCTGGCTGACTTGTTGCAGTGCATGCCTCTTTCCTTACACGCAGGCCATCTCTCATGTAGGATTTCAGACTATTTATGATTTATTGTAGTGTTTTGGGGCTTATCACACAGTGTACTCTGTTAACTGATCGCTCTGGTTTAGTGTGACAGATGCCCCCCACCCGAAAAGTATTTGGACTCCCATTGTCCTCATTGTCCTTGCACAGAAACACTGACTGCATCAGTAACGATGGTAGTAAATTTTTGGTGCAGCAAATTGGACCCAGCCGGGCGCTGTTCTGCTCCATCAAAGCTTGCACCAATGCCCCACCATGAGTGCAGCCATGCCTGTTCTATACAGAGCCAGTGCCTCATGCTGGCTGTCTATGGGCCATCAGCCCCCATCGCTGCCCTTGCTCCCCCTTGTGGTTGTGATCTCTCTGCAGAGTTGCTGCTGCCTCCGTGACGACTTGCCAGTCTGTTTGCTTCCCCCCTTCACATCTCTTGCCACACTGAGTCATCCTTCTCGGGAGTGCCAAGCCCCCCCCCCCCCCCCCACTCATCTGCCTTTGAAGTGGCTGCAGTGTTCTTCAACAAGTTTTTGCACGGATGTGAAGAAGTATATAGACTCTACTGTGGGATGTACTGTAAACTGGTGTCAAAATACTAATGTCAGGCATGCTTGAGTGCTGCCGGCCAATGCGCGAATCCATGCTAACCCTAACCCTGTGCTGCCCTGTGCTTCACATGACTGTGCTGAGTCTTTTTGCATAGTGTATGAATTTAAGTGTCATGTATCTTTAACATCTACGTTATTAATATTCATTCTGCTTCCATATGTATGCCCAACAATAAAGTCATACTAGGCATTTCTAGTCTGCGCCAGCTTAAAGAATTCCTAGTTTACCAGTTACTCAGGTATCAGTAAATCTTTCTATTCCACAATAACAGATATAGTACTACTACTACTATTTATAATAATATTAATAATAATAAACAACCCCCACTGGTTCTTTCCAGTAACCATGTCCAAATCTCCAACTCTCTAAACTCCTTCATTTCAGCTATCCAATGCAGGATCATTACGAGGTGACAGTGCATCCCACTGTGTTACAGGGACTAATTCTTTATTTATATATGCCATAAAAGTTGTATGACTGCAATTTGTTATATTTGACTGAAGCAGGCAATCAGTTCTTGAAATGTGAAGCTCTGAAAGTATTAATTGTTTCACTTTCTAGTATCTATGAATAATGGAACAGAGAAATCATGTCGTATGCAAGGACTTTCACCCTCTGCTGCATTTTCAGGTTTTATTTTCTTTTTAATTCCCAGATAGTTATTTCAGACTAGCATCTTATTGATTTAAAGCAAAATGTTTTAACGTTGGTGATGAGTTTTTAAAAGGTTTCCTAACAGTGAGATGTGGGTCATTTTCAATCTATTCTGCAACTTAAAGTCCAAATTGAAAATCCATACAGACCTAATTAAAGCTGATCTAGAATAATCCTGAATCTTCTGATGCCATTTCTCATCTTGTTGTTTACAATTATGTGGTAAGGCAGGCATGTTTTTCTAACAGTTAGCTGCTATGGCAACATGTCTCTCGGTCTTGTAATGTCAAATTACTGTATGGCAAGTTGTCAAACATTATGATGTGCTTTGCATATTATTTTTTGAAAAAATAAAATGTATCAATGTCACTTTTTACTATGTTGTTACCCAGTTAACAGAACCAGTTAACAAGCTCCGTAGCAGCTTATCAATGGATTTATTGATCATCATGGATTATTTTGCGAATGATGTCTTACTGTATGTAATAGCTTTATTGTCATCAGGTTGTTAATTAGCCACCACGAAAAGACAAAAGATCTCTGTCACCTTCCACTTTGGTTTTTGTTGTAGTCCACAGCCATGTTCTCCAACCTTTCTTACAGTGCGAGCTACTTTTACAAGGAAAGTAATCTAGGGAGCTACACACTCACCACAGTATCTTTTTCCTTGGGGGGGTGATAAAAGGTGTTGTGTCTTCCGTGCCTGGAAATGTCTTGTTGATTGACCTGTCGATCGCGATTGACCAGTTGGCGACCACTACTATGCAGGATGGGCTATTTACAGCCTCAAGTCTTTTGGGAACGTTAAACCTGGCAGTAGGTTTTTTTGTTGCGCGTGTGAATGTAAGCGGATCAGACTGGCCAGGTGCTGCTCTTCTCTGATGCGGGGCACCACTTTGGAAGGACATGGCATTTATAACAGTATGTGTCCCTGTTTGCAACCCCCCCCCCCCCCCCCAGTGCATGTCAAAGCCGGCACCTGCGAGGTGATTGCCGCCCACCGCTGCTGCAACAAGAACAAGATTGAGGAGCGGTCCCAGACGGTCAAGTGCTCCTGTTTCCCTGGGCAGGTTGCCGGGACGACCAGGGCCGCCCCTTCCTGTGTGGATGGTAAGGCCTTTTCATGCCCCCCCTTTTACAGGTGCTAGACTGCTACGGCCATCACTTTTCATTACAAGCACCCCTTCTAGTCTATACTGAAAAACATTACATTTTAAAAGAACCAGAGTATGCTTCAAACACACTGTATTTATTGTGTTCTTTTCACACCAATGAACTTCAGGCCATGCGCAAGTTCTCAAATAGCCAGTGAAAAAGGGGTGATGATAAACGTGGAATTCTTCTCTAAAGACAGGAGCAGCTGGTTAAACAGCGTTTGACTGAAAATGATGTAAGGCAGCTTCTTTAAAGACCATCTGAGTGGAAGGTTGATTGAATGTTACCATGACCATGGAAAGAATACCCGATTTACCACTTTTGTGACCTTTAATAATACAATATATACCTAACAGTGTGAAATGATCCTCATAACGTGGTTAATGTGGTAACTCTAAAACAAAATATTGATATGTGTACTTTTGAAAATTTGTTCAGCTCTCCAGGTGAAATTGCATTATGTCATTGGTGCAGTGCATCAGACCACTCTTGAAACACTACATTAGCTACAGAACTGAATGTCTTTGCCTTGTCCTGCAACTTGTCAGCTGTCAGTTTTAAACAGGAAATGATGCCAAGTTAGACAAACAGCCTTTATAGTGAAAAACAACTTGGCTGCTGTGTGTTTTGCATAGTGAATTTGAAATGGTAAATTGTTAGTGAACCAGAAAGTTTATTGTGCTTCTGTGATCAGATATTAACAGTTGTAATATTTATAGGAAAACATTTTAGGAGCTGCTGTATTTGTTACTGTACCTTTAGGGAGGATATGGCTATATGCCTTAGAGAATCACCACTCAGAAATTGGTCAGAGATGAGTAAAGTTCACATTAGCCACTACAACACTTGGAACTAAAATGCATCATTTGCTAACAGGGACAGGGGGCGCTGTAGTGTTTAAGGTCATACGTGTGGACCGGTAGCCTGGAAGTGTTTCTGCTTCGTGCTGCCGGATGAGCTATCATTTTTCATCGCTAAGCATGAGCTTCAAATAAATTGTTCCCATATAAGTACCAACCTGTACTATCACTTAAATATCAGTTATTACTCTGGCAAATTAGCAACAGAAAACAAAATCAAATAGTATCAATCTTACTCATTAAAGAAAATAACATTTTCTGTTTGTTTTTTCTGGAATTTACGAAGGAATAATGGTTATTGTTCTATTCAGTGTCGATGTAACTTAAAATGAAAAATGTACAGCTTTGCTTTGATATTGATTATGAAACAAATGCTTAAGTTAATTTCTCCTGTGTGTCGACAACACAAAGCTCTTGTTTTTGAAATGATTTTGGAATGATTAAATTCACTGCTGCATCTCTTGTGGTTATATTCAGTTTGACTTGTATGAATGAGTGGTTTCAAATGTTTAACAATAACCTACCTAAACAGCAGTACTGTATGTTTTTACCTGTTTGGAGCAGGACTTTTTATTTGGCACTATTCAATTACAATTCAATTACAAGGTTTTGATGTCAACTATTTCAACAGGGAAGGCTGCTATTATGATACTGCTCCCGCCCACTTGTGTTGGCTACACATTGAAAGTAAATGATCTGAGTTTCTCTCCAGTCCTTCCCCTGCAAGTCAGTCTTCTAGCACAGCGTCTTTGACAGCATGTGCTTATTCCATCTCACCGGATTGTTCACCGTCATGACAATTGACTAAGTGTTTGAAATTGATACCTTAGACAAGCAGTCTGTGTAGAAGAATGGAGTCTATCTACTACCAGTGTGTCCTGATCACAACTCTACCCTGTACTTGTTTTGACAGACTTATTCAAAAAAGGAACACTTGTTCTTTTCTGCTGGCTCTGGGTGCATGTTGAGGAATAAAGAATAGATGGCTGTTTCCACAATGTCAGACATGATCTATAGATTGAAGATTTCTGCCTCTATGATCCTGTAACCTTCCCACCCCCTCCAGATTGATTGTTTCACCTAACATTTGATGAGGTTATGTAGGTGAGCGTGCTAATCTCATATTGTTCGCCTCTTGGCAGCCTCCATAGTTGCCCAGAAGTGGTGGTGCCAGATGCAGCCTTGCATGGATGGGGAAGAGTGTAAGGTTCTTCCGGATCTCAAGGGCTGGAGCTGCAGCACGGGAAACAAAGTCAAGACCACGAAGGTGTGTCCAAGCTCTACCTGTCATTCAACCTGTTCCAAAACCTAACATGGAAAGACGAGGGCTGGCTTGGGTGGAATCAATGCTGGTAATAGGATGCTCAAGTGACTTTCTCAGTTGTCCATGTTACACCAGAAAGCTGCTCAGCTGCATACCTTATTGAAAGAATGAATGTAAAACAACCCGAGCGAAGAATATCAGGTTTCCTCCTGTGATCTGAACTGGCACCCTACGTGCCTGATTTTGTAACTGAGCTGTGGATCTATTTTATTTCAGACACCTCATGGTCAGTCTGCTAGTGCTTGCAGTGATTTAGAGATTGTGGTATTACTGTTACCTACTGTACTTATACGTCACTGAAACTCTCGTCAGTCATATGCATGCCGTTGAGTTCCGGTTTTCCCTCAGTGGAGCCGTGTTTGTTATATCACAACATCTAAGGCTCAAGATCCTAACTTGCTTACATAAGAGGTGGGGAAAGAATACTCCTTGTTGTGGTTTCAAGGCAGAGGCCACCGGGGTGACATCAGCTAGCCTTTTTAGCAGAGCCAGACATGAGGCATTTGGGCTAACCCCCGCCCCCAATTCAAAAGCCTTGGATCCAACATCAAAACAACCCAGCAGAACGAAAGAACATTAAGAAGCAACTGGCAGAGAAGTGGTGGTAAATATTTGATCAGAGAGTAATGAGCCCGTACTTGATGAGATTAAATAAAGGTTCTCATTTTGGGGGGGCCACATGGCCCCTCCCGCGACCCCCTGGCGCGATGCCGTGGGCTCTGGGCCATCCGTCACAGCCGGCACTTGACTCACGAGTTCCCGCAGTTCAGCATCTCCTCCATTATTCATGCCGTGCCTGGCTGTGCGTGGCAAACCTTTTGTTTTACAGGGGTTAATAATTCATCGCTCCCTCACCGACCGTCCGGAAAAGGACCCAAACGTGGGGTGAATGACACCTTGGGTTTTATTTAGAATTCTCTTCACCTGTATCTACACCCCCAGCTCCCCGAAACCGCCACCCTTGCCCCCACCGCTAACCCACCCAATGGGGACTCGGCATGGCCCGTGAGAAACAGAGACCTGGGAAAATCTTCACAGTGCTGAAGATGTGACCCGGCTCCTAATGACTGCAGATGGTGTGTCTTCGCTAATGATCCCGCCGCCAGACGACGGCGGAGCAGCATATTGCAACCTCCTTATCGAAAGCAATTGCTTTGGGATCACAGAACATTGAGGAGTTTATCTGAGTAGGACGTGGCGGGATATGAAAGAACATGAATCAAACTAAGAAAGATATGTTAAAAAATCTTCCATATCTATCACTGTATCCAGTCAATAACAAAACAACACTTGCTTTCTCAGTGTCTCTCTGGTATTTTTGTTTACATTTTTTCATTTTGCTTTTGTCAAAGTGCTCCGTTCCAGTTCAGCATCCCTTGTGTTTGTTTGTCCACCTTCAGCATCATGTAAATAATATTTACGCTACATCACCTTATGGATGGGTTTCCACTGAAAACAATCCATTGACATTAAATAAGAGGTCCAGACCAGGAGCTGAGGCTATTGTAGGTTTTCAAAGAGAACCATGACCCATAGTAAATGTGAAGAAGTGGTGCATGGTGGGAGTGTGATTTGTGACACTAGGCCAAGATGGAGAGACCTTTGGGACCAAGTGTCTTTTTTGGACAATATTGTGTGAATGCACTGGCTGAATTTTTCTCTGTTAGAATGGCTGACCAAGTCATTTCAGGTTCTTCCGATTTGGTAGGGAGTGGGGGGGGGGGGGGGGGGTTGGAAAGGTGGATGCTAGCAAATTCTGTCAGAAATGATTTTCACCTGACCACAGGACTACTTGAAATACAGCAGGTGGTAAAGGTTTTATGCAAATGTCTGGACATAGTACATAGGCTTAATCCAAGCTGTGACATATGGCAGGTAGGTGTTTGATTTGGTGTTTCTCCTCACGAAATCCATAACTGTATTCCTTTCCAGTGCAATATTGTACTAAAAATGCATTTATATTTACATTTTGTGAATATGACACATCAAGAGAAAAAAGTGAGATATTGGACTCCTTTTTTGTTTTATGAAAACGCGAAACTGGGTCCTGATTTCCATCAGCCTTTTTCAGGCCTTATAAGATTGGGATAAATGCAAAACATCTTCATCCATATCCAAATGTTTGGAGCCCCACAATCCATTCAGGTCTGTAATGATGTACATTTGCGGTTGGGCTGCAGGAAGCACAGATATTCATTTTTATTGCTTCTTTTTTGGAATCCACTATAGTCAACATTCAGGTTTGGCATTAATCCACCACATTGATTTGGTTTTTATGTTACCATTAGCTTAGAGCTGTAAATTGAAATCAACAGTACAGCTTTCACTGAAGGAGGAGCAATGAATCAGCGGTATATTCAAAAGACCCCGTTCCACTATTTGACATAATGGTAAGCGCCTGTGCACTTACAGCAAGCTACAAGATGGACACAGGGAGGCAGCTTTTTCATTTTTCATGTTCAGATGGAGCAAGGGATTCGATCAATGCCAAATAATATCATACGGCTGCCCTCACATCAGGTGGTTTTTGCTTGAAGTACCTCTCCCAAAAATTGATCCCCAAAACATAAATAAAAAAAACATTGATCTATATTCTCCTCCACATGTGGAAACGTGTGCACGGGGCTTTCATTTGGATTCTGAGCGGTAGCCGGGCTGAACTGAGCTGACCAATCTAAAAGAATCATCCCATTTGCAAGCTTCTGTCAATCGTGACGACATCGCAGTCGCACACCTGCATGCACCAGCTCCATGGTGTACAAGGAACCAATCAGATTTCATCAAACTGTGCAAAAAAAAAAAAAAAAGACATTATAAATATTAAGGCACTTCCTGCTATTGCTTTTTATTCCTTGAGCAGATTGCCCTGCTATCAAGTGAGTTCCATCTGGCCGGCATCTCTGTGTGTGTGTGTGTGTGTGTGTGTGTGTGTGTGTGTGTGTCACCACGGTGACTGGTGTAATTCTGAAAACTGCTGCTATTGCTTTGGATTAGCTCTGAGCCGTGCGTGAGTGGGAGGGGCGGCTTAGCGCAGCACCGAATGTTCCCTGAGGGGATCGGGACACCTTGTCAGCATCTGTGCTGTCCGGTGGGGTACAGTGCCCCCTCCCCTCTCCACAACCAAGAGGGGTAACTCTAATATCAACATATTTAAGAACTGAAGCCACTTCCTTACAACAAGCTGTTTTCTTTATTCACAAGAGAATCTCCATTACAGTTTCATAGCAGTTTTTTTCTGCTGTTCACCCAAAGAATGTACATTTATACGGAATCATATTAATTGTGTGTACATATTTATAAAGCCAACAGCCTGTCCAGCTTATGTTAAAGTTTGAGTTCTGATGTTTGCCCACACCTTCCGGTGAGGGTGAGTCAACCCCCACCCACCCCAACACACACCCCCACACACACATACTCCATCTTCTGACACTTCCTGGCGACTGCGACCTCAAGGTGAAGATTAAACTGAGACTCCCCAAACAGCCACCCAGGCGGGGGTAACATCTGTCGCCCTTGTCTGCGGTCTCGCTCAAGTGTGTTCTCGCAAATGAAATGTGCTTTGGTGACAGCACTCGGAGGGGACAGCATGGCTGCATGCCAGGCAGAGAGAGACACGGTGGGCTGCTGATAATGACGCCTACAGCGCTCCGGACTCATCACCTGGTTTTTGGCTGAGACTCTCCTGCATATGCCAGTCAGTAAATGAATGACAGTGACTGCTGCCAACAAGCACAGCGAAGCAACTTGGTGGTCCTACTGATCAAACCTTATGCTTTATCTTAAACCTATCACACTCATAATTGCATTTCATTAGGAATGCCAACAGAATTCTTCCCGGCTCTTAAGGACATAAGGAAAATTTGTTTTTGATGCGGTAATTATATAGACTGAGACACTTCTGTTGATGTGATATGAGAATGCCCTGTCGTGTATTAATGTCCACCCCAAATATGTTCCAGTTTAACTCCAAGGAAAGCATTGTGTTCTGTTATTCGATTTGAAAGCTTTTAGGGAAATGCTATGAAAATTCCATTTTTTTGGTCCACCTGATCTTTCTGCAGTCACACTAATCTAGGTCCAAGATCTCAACAGTGTGTAGCTGACTCAAGAGGGTCGTACACTGAGTAAATTTACCGGTATTGTAAAGGTGACCCTGATCAGCTATCATCAGTTGTATTTAATACCAGTTTGACAGTCTCAAGATACTGTCTCAACATAAGATATGTCAGCATTATTTATTTAGTTTTTATTGTGCTTTTTCCGCTGAATGGCACAGGTACATTGAAACCATCTTTGTGTTCTAAAAAGGAGTCAGAATTAATGTGAAA
This sequence comes from Hippopotamyrus pictus, assembly GCA_026781145.1. NCBI lineage: Eukaryota > Metazoa > Chordata > Actinopteri > Osteoglossiformes > Mormyridae > Hippopotamyrus > Hippopotamyrus pictus. Next base: position 26,027,170 of record JAODLC010000133.1, on the reverse strand, counting down.
TCATTGATTTTATTACTTGTGCATCCAAATAGCTTTTCTTACTTGTATTGGTGCTTGGAATTCAAGTATTATTTCCCAGAGAAATATGCAGTCAATTTCCCAACACCGCTGTTGCTGACGTTTGTCCTTTTTGTTTTTCAGGTCACCCGATAGTCCCGGTGCGGAGGACCTGGACAGTTGTTGTTGGCCACATTTTATATATCTATCACAACCATCGAAAGAATGGATATGCACTCATTTCCCAGGTCAGATTAAGAGAACAGTGCTGACCTTCCACAACAGCACTTCTGGTGTGCTGGACTAAATCAGAGGTGCAAAGACTAACCTGTATGGGTTCAGGAACCTTAGGACCTGTAAACATGTAAAGGTGAACTTCTGAACTACCAGTCACCTCCAATATCTTGTCTTACATATCTTGGTCATTTGGCTTATTTCATACTGTGGACTTGAATACCCACCGTTAAAGTCATTATTCAGTCAATGAGAAGCCAAGGGATTAGACACAAGCATTTTAAAGAAGAAACGAAGACTGCGCTGCATTTTTTTATTGCCCCAAATGCTGTAGATTGCCTACAGATGTACTTGTGTTTAAAGCTTATCTTATTTTGTTTTCTATTTCTTGAAGCTTATATTATTTAAGCATACATTCCAATGAGGATTTTATTTTTCACTGTGGGATTAAGTTGGAGTATCCGTGATTGATCTTAATTTCTTTACCGATCTTTATCTTTTTAGGAAGTCCGCAGAATACCAAGTAGATGTGACAATACATGATACATGTTGAAATGTAGTGTAAAAAAGGTTCACAGAATTGATCTAAATAAAATAAGTGGAGCTTCGAAAAAAATTTAACTGTTTTTAAAGGCAAAGTGGCTAATATTGGGTGAATGTGTTAGTATCTTAAATAAAATTCTATCAAAAAAAGTTATGTTATACTTTATAAAGTTATTGCTATTGAAATCAAACCCAGAAAGTCCGTTTTCCTTTCTCTTTCCAGGTTTAATCTTCAAATGTTTAGTTTATTTGAGTCAAGATTGTAGAGTGTTTTACATTTTTTTCCCCATGTAATTGATTAGAAGAATCCAGAGAATAATTGGAAAATATGAATGAAGAAAGACATGTGAAATGTTGCCAATGGGTTAAATATGTCTTAAAAGCCCAAAAAAAAACAGGTCATCCTAACTTTACCCCCAGCACCACCTATAACTTAATGTTATAGGCTTCTAAGTGCTGTTTAAAAATTACATTACAGGAGGACTCTTGCAGAGGAGGATTTCCACACAAGCTATCGCAGATTGTTTCAATGAGCAGCTCTGTCAGTTGCTGGGATAAAAACAAATTGCAGTTAGTACGATGACAAAGTTAGTGCTAACCTGTATATAATTATATATCTTTTGACAACAAGCTTCTTCAATATAAACTTACTGTCAGCTTTCGCGGAGCGGGCGAGTGGGGATACGAGCGGGTAAGCAGGAGCAGGAGCAGGAAGCCGGAACGACGGGGATACGGGGTTTATTCGGGACGGAGGGTAGACAGGCACTGACATCAGGTAACAATACACAATGACTGATCTGGGGATACTGACTTGGACACAGACTAAATACAAAAGACAGAGCAAACTGAACGAGGCACAGGTGAGAACAATCAGGTAAAAACATGAGGTAACGAGGTGGGCGTGGCACACAGGAGGATCGAACGGAGCTGGGCGTGACACTTACTGATATCACTCAACATTTATCAGACAGATTCACAAGATCATGTCTTCACCAGGTCAGATTTGGCTTTTATTATGATGCTGAAATGTCCCTGCTCTATTATATTGTAATGTAACGTAATTACTTATGTTACATAACCCAAAAGCTCTGAAATATTTCAGCAGGTAGTGAATCAAGTCGTGCATACACAGTACATATATTTTTTTAATTAATGGAAATTGTAAACTACTCATTTTTTGGTTAAAAAAAAAAAAACATATTTCACTCCATTAGTGAATTTATATTGAATTTTGTGAGAACACTGTTCAAGGTCGGTTTTACTAGTTAATTACATTTTAGGAGGAAATTTTATCGGTCCATAAGGACGCCTTGGAGAAATCCTGCAAATTGGCCACCCTTAGCCTTGCTTGAGTATTAACATCTCTCATCATAATTTCATTCTCATTATAATTAAGTTTGAACTAATTCTATTAATTTAAAATCATGTAATAAACCATTGTCTCCAAGATTTCTGGCAACAAATATAATCACTGTAACAATTAAACAATAATCACGGTATCACATTACTTAAACTGGACAGCACGGTGGTGCAGTGGTTAGCACTGTTGCCTCACACCTCTGGGACCAGGATTTGAGTCTATGCCATGACTCCATGTGTGTGGAGTTTGGATGTTCTCCCCATGTAATTGTGGGGTTTCCTCTGGGTATTCTGGTTTCCCCCCACAGTCCAAAAACACACTGAGGTTAATTGGAGTTACTAAATTGTCTGTGGGTGCACCCTATGATGGGTTGGCGCCCCATCCTGGGTTGTGCCCGTAGCCTTTGGGATAGTCTCTGGACCCCCCATGACCCAGAATAGGATAAGTGGTTACAGAAAAATGGATGTGTTACTTAAAATGCCTTCATACTGTTTGGTTTTATAGGAAGCAGCATGACCACAAGCTGTATGTATTGCATTTATTCTCAAGTAAGACAAGAGCTATAACTGAATATATCAAGAACCACAAAACTCCTTGGTGCTAATGTGTGAAGCACTGCATATCTGAACCATGACTTTTAAGAAATATAAATTTTGCTGCCATTATTAATATTATACTTCTCTATGCTAACTCAATACCCTCATTTGGCTAATCTCTGCACAGAATCCTCTCAATGGCTTTGAGGTTCCAGAAATCCCTGTAGTATAGTTACCGATTCTTATTAAAAGATTAAGGTAACTAAGACCTACTGCAGAATTCATGTGCAGATATCCAGATGGGGGCAGGACTAAATTTGGGTGAGATCAACCCACGTCAAAAGAGGATTAGCCCCCCCCAACCCGCCCTTCCCATCTCTCTGCTGTCTGCAGAACTTTGGAAATCCAGCAAGACTGACGGCAGGTAACATACCCCCATCATTATAATTGTGATACCAGAGCTGCGTGTCTGCTCATTCTTCTCTGTTAAACATACTACAATGTAGCACTGATTTCCGTGTCACTAAGCCTGAAAATTGCATTCATATCCCTATCAGCATATGTCATATAAGAAAACACTGTATGATACTTCATGAGCACTTGCTTTTACAACAAAATTGTCCAGGTGTGTATGTGTGTGGGGGGTGGGGGGGGATTGCTGGCAACAAAATGCTTAAACATGAACATCTGCAAATTGCATTTGGCTAAACAGAAGAACCCGGATCTCATGTCACTGAAATGAAGATAGATGCAATGTCCTGTGAGAGACATGTCCAGCAAATAAAATAAGAGCATACATGAAATATACAAATGCCCCAGAGTAGGTAAGGTCAACGTTAATGGGATGTGACAGGCTACACATATGGCAGTGTGTGTAGTTTACAGCCCTGTCAGCGTCTGCGCCGGCGCTGCTGCCATCTCCAGGGAGCCCCGGCCGGCTCGTGCTAAATCACGCGAGCGTCGCGGAGCGCGCCGTCGTTATCGTCCTACCGGAGAAGCTGCCGTGACTCTGGTGGCATGTGGATGCAGACTGTCCCGCTTTATCTTGGCGGCTCTTCACCGTGAGATGCCCTTTCCTCTGTACGCATTCATAAATTGCTCTCCTGTCTCCTTGCTGGTCATAACCATCATATTTTATGTTACTGAGAAAATGTGTTTTTACCAGACTGCCTGCGAAGGGCTTTTTGTCGGCAATGGGAATATACTAACCAACACATGTATTTGCATTCCCTGACTAGCAGGCTTCACTTACCGATTAGTGTTTGTTAAGCCTTTTTATAATGGTTGGTTGGCATTTACCAGTTTAGTTATCTGCTGTGTAAAGACTGGTGTAATGGTTGCAGTTCGTAAATAACATAATGTAATATAGAGCTACAGTATTTGCTACTAGAAACCATTTTAATTTCCCTCCCTAAACATGTCCTGTTGTGACGGACATTTCGCGATTTTCTCCATGACTATGAAAGCAGTTGCTGGGAGCATTACCTGGCAACCCAACCCCCCCCCCCCAGTGAGGACACTGCACATGTATGCCCTTTTACATAAAGATTTGCTCTGGATCGGTGCCATGTGGCCTGCTGATGGGAGGGATGAATGTGGATTGTAGTGAAGTTGGGTTTAAAATTGGATGGACTAATAATAATAATAATAATAATAATAATAATAATAATAATAATAATAATAATAATAAAAGACAGGGTTTGGTTACAACACTTTGGTTTTGGTGTGGCCTTTGGTTTTGGTCACAACTGGATGTGCAGTCTGACATAAGCTGGTTTGGGTAAGTTTTTGGGGGTGAGAAAAGCAGAACTTAGTCTGGATATTACAAATGACAATATGATAGACTGTTTTTGTTGAGATCGATAAGACAGAGCTGACTTACACTGCTTCCACCCTTTCACATTTTCTGATTTAGCAGATGCTTTTGTTCAAATCAGCTTATAAGTGAGGGTCAGAGATCCTCTGGAGCGGTTGGGTTTAAGGGCCTTACTCAAGGGCCCAACAATGACATTGTTACTCTTCTGGCCGTGAGATATGAACCTATGACCTTCTGGAAATTGGCATAGACCTCAATAATCTAGTGAGCTACACACTAGTACATTTTAATATGTGATTAGGGACAAAGATGCTGATATATATGTATATTTATTTATATATTTTATTAAACGAGTATAATTGTGAATTTATGTTAATTGCATGATGATGGATTCAGGATAAGCAAGGGCATTTTATAACTGCAGTAAATAAAATGATCTTTTTAATACAGATTTAATTAGACTAGAATACAGCGTGTCACATACTAATTTAAATGCCGCGGTATTTCTCAAATTGACTTATTTAGTAGCTAATGAATAATTATGTTACCCTTCAGGGAAATAAAAGTCTCTAGTTTACTTCTGAAATGCTATTTTTGGCCTGCACTGACCCTTGAATGGGTCCCTTTGTCACAGACTCCCTTTAACACACTGTGGCTGCCATGCTCCACTTGTGTCCTGTTGTTCTTTTTTTAAAAATAACACACTCCTTTGATTGTGCAGATTCTTTTCAGCAGCCACTTTTAAATGTGGTTAATTTTAAAAGGAGAACAGTTTAATTAAAGAGACATGATTCTGAGTGCATGGGAAAAATCCCCCATTCATCCTTAGTTATTCAGAAGTCATTCAGCTTACCATAGGTTAGGCACCCTCAGCTTAGGAACAAAAAGAATTAGCGGCAAACGACTTTGCATTTTGTTCGTGGAAGTCTCTCTTGCACAATGCACCAGGGACCACCTAAGATTTTAATTAAAGTGATGAATAAGGACTCCAACAATACAGAGGCAAATTCATTACCACAACAGCCTTTTCAAAAGCACTCCAGTATTTAGATACCAAGCCTATTTTCAGATTAGTCCATTTGAAAATGCTTTAATAGTAAGTTCATTTACATGCTTAAATGAAATTAAGCTAAAAGGGGCAATTTTCTCCATCATCCTTTATTGAAATTGATTGCAAATGTTGCAGAGACTGACGTCCCTGAAGCTACGTCGCCTTTCTCAGAGCTGAGGGAGCCAGTAAATCATCCCTGGAAAATGAAAATAACCTGTGTGGTCTGCTGGCCAGGCTGCACTGTGCTTATTAAAACACACCACGTTCAGCTTTGTGCATCCTTGAAATGTGAATGGAATTCATCTTTGAGTTCCTACCCTTTGCTCGTATTAACAATAACTATAGGAACAAAACAGCTATTCCATTATTTTTTCTTCTTACATTCATGTACGTATTTTAGTAACATTCAGAGAAGTTGGTCAGTAAATTAATAATAATAATGGTCAGTAAGACATTTTGAGAGTAGGTCTAAAATGTCAGATACGGCTAATTGTTCGCATGGTATTTTAGGCAACTCGCAAATAAGGAATGAAAGCAAAAGTTCTTGGTCACCATCTGCATTAGCAACAGTTTCATAAGTTATGTGAATCTGCAAAAGTGCCTTATACAAGAAATGGAATTACACCTTTCTTTTCTAAAGGGCTTTGCTGGAATGTAATATAAAGTATTGCATCTCAAAACCACTACATATGGACAATGACACACTAAAAAAAAAAAAATTACTCATTCAGAGTCATCACCACCCTGTATTGGACACATAAATGTTTTTGAGAAATGGATGTGTTTGATAAAAAAACTGTCCCTTTTCATTGGCTGCCTTTGGCTGGGTGTAAAAGGGGGGCAGGTTGGGGGAAAAGGGCTCTCTATGAAGTAGGTGTGTGTGTGTGTGTGTGTGTGTGTGTGTGTGTGGGGGGGGGGGGTGGCTGGAGAGGGATAATTTAAAGCCGTGACACACAGAGAAACTGTGCAGAGGTAGGGAAGCTGTTGTACCTCTGTTTGTAATTGTCCCTCAGCACACCAAATAAGTCCGACGACAGTGCGACTGAAGCAGCTACGAAGAGCTTAATGAGTCTGCCGTAATTGTGGCTCCTTACTCAATGTGAAAACGTCAAAACTCTGCGACAGCCGCAGCTACTCCCGCAGGAGAATTCGGTGTCCCCCGTCCAATCCGGTTCCCCCGTAAAAGCGGGTCAGGCAGCAGTGAGTAATGTGGCAGTGAAACACGCTTGCTTTTACAGATCCTCAGCCTCTCATGACGCTCTGAGCGCGCGTCACGCGCCACGCCATGAATGTGTAATCGCCATTTCCGTCAGTGACTGAGGGCAGGCACTCAGGACGGTCAGCTCGCTCCGCCTCATGGCCACGCCGTCCCGCTCTACGGTGAGCTGGAGACAATCGCTGTGCCTCTCAAACTCCCGGGCTGTTTAGGTACTCAAAAGCAGCAGTGCTCATTATCGAAGCCCCCTCTCCGGCCCCCTCCGGCGGCGGGTTCAGCTCCCGCACGGCACTGACACGGAGGCTGGGGTCAATGCCAGGGCGTGTGTAATTCCAAAAGGAAATTATCTTTCATGACACCGCAGAGAGAGGGGGGAATGGGCGCATGGGGCAGGAGCGAGATGAAAACAAGTACCCATCTTTGCAACTTATGAAGAGTCTAATAGTGGTAGGCAGAGAAAGGAAAGGATACTTATCTGGCTCTAAGTGAAGCTCAAAATGACATTTTGATGGCTTTTTAACAGGCTTCCTCTGCCTGGCATTGCTCCTTGAAATGTGCTTTTTTATGTCACTGTTGTAAATAGCTTCTCGAAAAGAATGTCAAAGCAGCCTAATGGTCAAGTAATCGTACTGAGGTCCCTGCGTGATGAGGCCAGCAATGAGCTAGAGGACGCACTCGGGTGTCTGCTTAAGTAAACCAAACATTTGGACCTCGAGGTACGTTGCTTTTATTTGGAACATTTACTATAAATATTCAGTGGCTTTTTGGTCCATAAATGTTTCAGATGAGGGCTGGACTGACTGGCTAACCTCTTTCAACCTGGATTTATATCTAAAGGTGTTAGCTTAAGAGCTGTTTAATTCATTTGTGCCCTGTGTCTTGCCTTCAGCTACTTTAGAGATGTCATCGTCTCGTTGTCCGTGGGGGAAACAGTTAAAGTCCCCCATTTGAAAAATGTGTTAAATATTTCAAGTACAGTTTGAGTGGAGAGATTTTGTGAGGAATCAGATGTGCAGGGCTGAGAGAAATGCAAATTTTAGAATCTTCCCTTGAAATGAACTGTCTCTTTTACATTTACTTATTTAACAAATGCTTCTGTCCAAGGCTGTTTTAGCTCCAGATTTGTTGCTGTAATTCCCAGTGGTTTAATATGAGCACATAGATGTCTTCTGGACCAGCTGGACCCTACTCCTCATTATGGGAGAATCACAGTACTCCTACAGTCACGCTCAACACCACAGATGATACAATGATACAGTCACATGATTCATCAGGAAGGTTGGAACTGCTCATGCTGTCACACCATGTCAATTAAATACTGGTTTTATGTGTGACAATACATTCATAAATTCACTAAAGTATGATTCTGTTCGAAGTATGTCCATTATAATTAGTTTGTGCAGATGCATTATTGATGAAGGCACAGGCCTAGTAGAAGTTCTTGTAATACCTAATAGATATTCTGCCCCGCCAAGAAGACACCTAGTGTTGGTAAGCCTTCACTATATTCTATCCATGTTCTGTAACTGCTTGTCTTATTCACGGTCATGGGTGGTCCCAACCCATCACAGGGAACACTCATACCTACAGGCAATTTTGGTAACTTAACTCAATCTCAGCATGTTTTTGGACTGTGCTGGGGAAGGGAGACCTGAAGTACATGGAGGAAATCCCATGATGACACGAGAAGAACATGCAAACACCACACACATGGTACCCTAGCAGAGAACTAAGGTCCTAGAGGTGTGAGGCAACAGTGCTAACCACTGCCCCACCACCCCTGTCACTCTATTACAAATATGATGCATTGCCTGGGGCAACTGACCTAGTCATTTTACAGTGTACTTACACTGAACACATATTCAATTTCTAAATACTGTTCATTTATGGTCATAGTGAATTCTCCAAGTCAACTTACGACTGATTCAAACGGACCATACCAAGAACAAGGAGGTGTGGGGGGGGTTCTTCTTAGCAAGCTTACATGATATTTTATTTATTCACTTTGTTGCATCACGCAAATGTATCTGGTTGTGGGAAACATTGTTAATGGCTTCCATCTCTTATTTGAAGGGAGATTAGCGCACCTCAATAGATAAGGTGATGATATTACTATCGGCTGTTTATTGTCGCTAAAAATGTCTAAAAATGAATTAGCTTGTTTTGGTTGTGTTCAATTAGTCTGAATGGAAGCTTTTCATAGACTTCTCGGGAAGTAAAATGCTTTGGGGGTGGGGGCTGGGCACAGGCTTTTCTTGCCCACCTCTGCATGCTCCTTGGTTTACCCCCACCCCAAAGATTACTCATTTTGATTGTTTTATTGTTTTTGTTGCTTGTTATAATCAATAGTGAATGATACCTGTTTCATAATTCCCTGAAACCTTATACTGGGTAAGCCATTGGAGGATGGATGGCTAGATGGACTTTCATAAATTCAAACTTACCCCAGTTATGAAGTAAAGAAACTTTACTTCAGAGAAGTTGACATTGCTTACGATTGCAGCTAGATGTTAAATTAGAATTCCACTGAAAGATGACATTGTGTTTTTTCTCCAGATGATTTCCTGTATATCAAAATGAGAGTCTGTGACACATACAATCAACTGGCAATAAAAATGATAAACCCCACCCCTGAATAGTACAAAGGGATACCTGTGCCAATTTGTAATGGAAGTAAAGCAAAAATTACTTTCAGTATTGGTATTAAGCTTATTTGAACAGTGTTTTCCATTTATTTATTCTCAATAAATCCTTGGGATTATGAGAAATGGGAAGTAGCCTAGGTGACAGTAAAATGCTCTCTAATGATTCTCCAAATCTCATCTATAATCCACATTTCACAAAACTAAACAAAGACATAATCATTTTATAAGCTTGAAAAAAAAGTCCTACTTCTGAAAAAAAATAGGAGAATTTCTTTCAAATAGGTCATATATTTAAATGTGTATCCATTGGTTGCAGGTATAAGATTTTTTTAATTGAATGAATGTTCATATCAACATTTCCAAAGAACACTTGCATCCCTTAAGCTCTAGGGTTGAATGGCATCCCATCAAGCCTGCAGCCTACCTCCTGCCCTGTGCATTCTGGGATAGGCTTCTGGCTGGCCCAGACCGTATATTGATTTAGCAGTCATGGAAACAGGAAGGATGCTATAGGGATGAAAACTAGAACACCGAGCCTTTTCCTTCTTTTTTCTCAAACAGTGTTGTCTCTGTTTTATGCTGCCTAGTGCTGGATATTTTCTGAGGCTGATTTCTGAAAATAAAAATGTATAATACTACATGCACGATTCTCAGTCCATCGAGCAAGTTGCTGCCCACTGTGCATTCCATACTTTTTGATGGGGGAATAAAGTGAAAGTAAAAATGTATAATACTACATGCACGATTCTCAGTCCATCGAGCAAGTTGCTGCCCACTGTGTACTCCATACTTTTTGATGGGGGAATAAAGTGAAGGTAAAAATGTATAATACTACATGCACGATTCTCAGTCCATCGAGCAAGTTGCTGCCCACTGTGTACTCCATACTTTTTGGGGAATAAAGTGAAAGTAAAAATGAGACATTAACAGGGCCATGCAGCACAATGCAGTGCTTTTTAAAACTCTTATTTTGGAAGATTCTGCAGAATAAGATCAGCTGTAAATTTGCGGGATTTTCAGTTTATTAGCTTGCCATTCGGCACCCTGCGGAGTCCTGGGGTTCTGCATTCATTTCCCATATGACTGTCCATGCTGTCTAGAAAATAACTTACCCTTGGACTTGGTCACAATGACTGAATCTCTCTCCAGACACAGAAAACCATATTTTGATCTGAGAGCCATTAAAGGCTCACGGGGCTCTCTCTGACAGATGCTCGACGCCCACGAGGCCACATAAACCCCAGCTTCTCTGAGCTGCCTTGTTTCACAGCTCGAGTGGATTCTATTGATGCAGAGCTGGGGTCAGGGTCCCCAGCATGAGTGGATGAAGCTGCTTTGGGCAGCCAGGTGTCTGATTGGGACACAAAATGGCTGGCTGACACCTTGCATGCTCATAGCAGTTTTATTTACGCAAAAATGTTCTGAGGGCAGAACAAAAAGTGATTGGTTCAAACAGACAACCAATCAGATTGTAGAGGAGGTGGGTCCAAGCAAGTAGATGAGGAGGGACCAACTAATTAGTCAAATACTCTGTCATTTGACACCTTAGCTAGCTTTGCAATTTTAATTATAATTCCTTTAATAGATTATCTAGTATATGTTTAAATAAAAAAGTTTAAAGTTCACCTGCTTTTGCATAAGTGCTGCATATGTTCTCCAAGACAATCATAGTAATAATCATCCTTGCCGTTTAAATCACTCCCAGATGGGTTTGTGAGAAATGTATTTACAGTACTCCTTTTTGCTTTGTAAATACCCCAATATTTTTTACAACAAAATCACATCGCTAGGACAGCACGCTATATGTGTGTTATCTTAGTATTTTAAAGTACTTTTTTGTTCTATCTGTTCTTCTGACCAGATCACAATTTTTTTATTTTCATAACTTTTTTCAAGAATACAGTTGTATTGCGTTTAGAGGCAGACTATTTACATACCTGTAACCAATCAACGAAGAAAGTCCCACCCCAAAGTACTAAACTGGAACTTTTTGTACTGGTACTCGATTGGAAGTCAATGGAAAAGGGAAAGTACAAAAGTTCCGCACTTGGTGTGGTGGAAAAGCACACTAAAACTCCCATCAGCACCTTGCATCTGCTTCCACATTTGCATTATAACAATGGCAGTATTGCCTGTTTAATTAAGGCAGCTGACCTAAAAAGCTATCACATTCAGAGCTTCTGTGGATTCACTTGGGACTCCCTGTGACCCACTGATGCCTTGAGATTGCGAATAACTCCACAACTTCCTGATAGGATTTTAATGCATGTGGTGTGGAGATGGATTGGCGGTGGACTGTTGGTGTTAGCAGAGGGTGGCTGATACAGTGGAAGATTGACTATGAGCGGACAAGGCACCTCAGGCTCAGCAAGCCGGCTGATCACAGATCTCTTTCTACACAGTGGGTGATGGATGGAAGGTTAAGGTGAAGAAAGTGGCCACCTGCCCCTTGAATGACTGGAGATGTAGTGTGTGTGTGTGTGTGGTCCAGGTATTCCTTACCTTGTGGGGACTAAATGTCCCTATATGGGAAAACTCAATTTTATAAAATTTGTGACTGTAATGAAGAAACTAAAGATGCAAAAACTCTTGTATTTTGCTTGGTTACTTATGGTTATGGTTAGGGCTGGGCAGGGGGTTAAGGTTGTCATACTGTAGTTAGCATTAGCATTTTTCCCATACAAATGAATGAACAGTCCCCAAAAAGATATGATTACACGACTGTGTGTGTGTGCGCTCAGCACTACTCAGTAAGAATAACCCCTTTACCTCTTTTCAAAATGGAAAATGCTGTGCATATTTCCAAGTACAGAGAGAAATAAGTGACAGATGGATCCTAAAATATGACACTATAAAAATAGATCAGGCCCAATATCATTCATTGAAGGGCTGAGAAAGGAAGGTGTTGTTTACATGTCGATTCAAGGGTACAGATATAAAAAGACGGTTAAAGGCACTTATTGACAAATTTCAATCTGCTTTACCAGCAAGTGATACATATTTACTGTCGCATTTCATTATCTATCAGTTAAGAAATCCATCCATTTTTCAAACTGTCAGGTGATGGCTGTGGTGAAAAAGAGAGACATCAAAGTCAATTAATGTTGATGGTTCAACATTAATTGAGCTTGAGTAAATTAAATGGACATTAGCAAGCACTTGCTGTGTCCTCACTCCTTGCAGTGTCATTGCTTACATCTGTCTTTTGTCTTAAGCGTAAATGGTGCTTGGCCAAAAAGAAACATTGATACGTTACAACTAGTAAAAAACATTTGGCTGGCCTCTGCAGAATGTGCATTGTATAAGGATACTTATTGGTTTAAACTTTAAGGAAACATATTGCTCAAGTTCACAATTTAAAAGTTTAAAATTTTAAAAGTTTTGATTCTATTAAATTGTGAATGAAATATATTGGTTTAGGAAATCACATGTACACTTTGTTTTTAAAGATATTTTCCTGCCTTTGAAAATGTGTATCTTCCCTAGTTTTCATTCTATTCTATGGGTCAAACGTCTCATTTATAGGGCTACGTTATTTTTAGGGTTTCATAGGGTTAGGTTATTTAGGGTACAATCATAGACACATCTCACTTAGATATTATTTCGGATTTTTTTTACAAGTCCTCTATCTCACAGGCAGTAAATAAACATTCAGTACAGAAGGTTCCAACCATCCCTGGCCTGTTTTGTGTTTTTTAGTAAGACAATATATGCAATAAGCCAAGGTATCAGGTAACAGCATGCCTCAGGGCAACTAAGAGAGCCAAATAGCTTAAAAATGAAGGCTGGATATGACATCTGTGTCCTTTCGTTTGTGTTTGACAGTAAAGAAGCCTGAGGCATTCGGGGTCACAGAATTCTTATTCAGAACATTTGGCAAAAAAGTCCTTCTGGTGCCTAGAGACACGCTAGTAAATCCTTCACTCCCATTCGATATAATAATCACTATTATCTTTAAACACTCAAGCTTAATGACCAAAACGCAAGGGAGGTCTAGGGGCAAAGGGAACAGCCAAATCTTTTCATTGTCACATAGTTACCCATAGCTGTTTTGAAGAGTTTTCTCAAACCTTTCCTGTGTTGTGAAACTCGCTTGGAGCCAAATTGGTACCTTGAGATGTTTCCAAGCGACTGCTTCTGAATCTCATAACAACCTTTGGGACTCCAGAGGAGGAGATTGACTGTCCCCCCCCCCCCCCCCCGTCAACACAACCGCAGTGTCCTGGGTTTGTGGTAGATCGCCTGTGGACCATTGCCTTCCCAGTTCGCGAGCTGTTAACCATTTTTAATTTCCCATTAGACACACATGAGAGAACGGCCTGTGTCCTGACATACAGGTAAGCCATTAATTAGCTTTGATGCATGTGTAGCTGCAAAGTGAAGGCTCTTTGCCAAGACCTGCATTGTTTCATATTTTTATGCATAAAGCAAATATACAGATGAACAGATGGTTACATTAGGGAGCTAATAAAGTGGACAGGCGTGGTGTGTGCGTGTGTGTGTGTGGGGGGGGGGGACAGGCAATCGCCTCCTCTGGGGTCCCAGGGGTTGCTGTGAGATGTGTTTAGGGGTTTGCACAGATCACATTTGGGGACCAAAATGTCCCCAAAGTGCGGTAAAACCTGAAACCTCCTTATTTTTGGGGACATTTTTCAGTTCCCTATTTGGATAACCTCAATTTTATAAAATACTGTGAATGCAATCGAAAAATTAAAAATGCCAAAAGTGCTTACTTGGTTACTTTTGCTTAATGTTAGGGGTGGGTAGGGGTTAAGCTTGTCATAGTTAGCGTTAGTGTGGTGTATGTGCACACACACACAAAAAAGCTGGATTTTAAATTGTAAACTGTTATTTGGTTGACCTCTAACCTGTTTGGTATTTGGCTGAGGTGGGGTGGCATATGAGGATTGCCCGACAACAGAGAGGGCGGGAGAGAGAACTGGAGAGGTTGTAACCTGTGTTAGTGTAGTGCAAAACTAATAAGAGGAACCTACAGTACTGTATTGTTCGAACCTTGGCTCTGGGGAATTAATTCTCATTGAGGTAAGTTCAAGACATAACAGTTAGCATTTTTCCCATAGAAATGAATGAGCAGTCCCCAGAAAGATATGATTACACGACTCTGTGTGTGTGTGTGTGTGTGTGTGTGTGTGTGTGTGAGTGCGCCCATGTGCACTACTTGTTTGCAAAGACAAACGAAAGAATGGTACAATGGTATCTGAGATGAATAGTGGACAAATCAAGTTCCTGCACAGTAAGGGAGGGGAATGGTATCGCACACACATCACCTAGTTTAGTACTGCTAACGTAATCACAGTCCCCCAGGAAAAATGGGGAACAAAGGGTGCACATCTTGATGCGGCCCAGTGTGATGAAATGTTTGTATGACTGTCACTGATGGCAGAATCACGGCCGGACCTAGCTGCCTGTTTTTTTAGCACATGGAGGAGATTAGCAGGCAAACTGAGACTGTAAACAAATGGCAGACACACCACGGACAACAAACAACTGAACAATTTTTTTTTTTTTAGCTCCTCATTAGTGTTTTTCATTCCATCTGTGCATTTCTCACATCCTGCCACATAGCACCCAGCTGCCTGTGTGTGATTCCCACCCTAATGACTGGCCTGGTATCTCCTTCCCTCTCTACAGGTTTGCACCGATCTTCACATTGAATGGAAGGTACCAGGAGTCATACACTTGTTTTTAAAGTCACGGTCTCCGTTCTCAAGTGGGTCCGAGCAAACCAGCCTCTTTGATAGTCTAAATCAGATGGGGGGGCACAAAAGCATCCTGATATCCTCTGGAGTAAATATGAAAATAGAAAAAAATGGACTAAAAAAAGTGAAAAGAAAAATCACCCACTCACATCACTGTGGGGCTGGAGACAATGCAATTATAGCAACTATTGACTTTTGTTTGCAAAGGTATGATCAATTGCTGGAGCAATAATGACATTTTTTGTGTTGTTTTGACCAGTTCAAAGTGAAGGCAATTTATTTCTGGTGACGGGAGGGCAAGTGGGTTGTAGGGTGGGATGGGGGGGGGGGGTGGAACTAAGAGGGCTTTGTGATTGGCTAAGAGCATTGAAGGGATGGTTGCGGAGGCAGACATAGGGGCAGTTTTATCACTGAGAGATGCCGCCTTGTTCATTCCTGCCTTCAGTAAGATGTTTTCAAACATACGCATTGAAACTTGATTAAAGTTGGGAACATGATCAATTGTGTTTGCGATGCTAAAAATTCATGTAGCCTGAATATTCTTGCATGTTAACTGGATCATTACACGCGGATTGCGTGAGACATCCTCCAATTAAATCTGCTTTTTGCAGTAGGCAATGGGCAGTGAAATTTTCCCAGGCATACTTTAATTAAATTGTCCATTTGCATTTGCTGTTCAAGCTAAGTAATGGAAACCATATGACTTCGGCGTCCATTGAGCTTTCTGCAAAATGCCCCATTATTTTAATACTGTGCCTTCTTGTCTTGGGAGTCGACCTGTTTTATTGCAGGTTATAAACACGCAAGACCAAAAATAAATATTTGCCCCAAATGGTGACACACTATTAACAAATTGTGACAAATGCACCTCTATTAAACCATTAAAAAATATATATTTCTCCAGCTATATATGAAAGTACAATATACTACAATGTACTATATGTTTTAATCATTGTTGAATTAACAATGTAAAATATTTTAAAGTAGATTAACAGATTCCACTGGAATGTGCATAGAAATGTTAGCTATGAATATTTTTGGGTTTTGAGCATTTTTTTACAGACACTTCAAAAAACTTCACTACCAACTTAATATTGTAATGCCTGTCAGGATAAGTATAACACATTGAACATGCAGACGTAGTAAATAGGAAAACAGCCTGTTCAATCCAAGCCCATTTTCACACAGTTCTATCTGTATGTCTTCTTTGGAAATGGGTTCAAACTGCAGCAGCAGGCACACAAAAACAGATGGAGATGTACAGGAGATGTAAGAAAAATGGCACAGAATGTTTGATAGGCAAAATGTATGGCTTAATTTTTGCTGCCTGTTTGGCTCTTAGATATAACACTCGATTTCTGCAACTTTTTTTTCCAATACATACAATATTTTTCCTGTGAAATTATCAGTTTATCCTTGTCAAGTGAAGCCACACTGATTGTTTTATGCAGAGGTGGTAGTAGATGGAGATAAATATGTGATTCATGTTGGTTTACAAATGCCGACACAGTACATTACAGGACTTGATGACAACAGACATAAAAACACGCGCTGAGCAGGATCTGTTCAGTTGTGATTAATGTGACATAACACATGTAATTGGCTTATTATAAACTGTAGACGATGTTTAACTATCTAGATAACTGCGACGAATTTGGCAAACCATCATAAAGAAACACACATTAAAAACTAGGCATAAAACCTTTTATTTGTGTTAATGATGCAGTGGTACATTTTCCAAACTACCCAATATAGCAGAGTTTATAGTAAGGACAGAAATAAGCTAAAGTCTGAGATGTAAATGAGTGAAAGGGAAGATGATAAAGGACCCTGTTACTTCTGCATAATGGCAGCAACACAAACACTATTCAGACTCCCTAGGAGGTGATAATGATTTTACAGCCCTTATTTTATGTCTGCCTGCATTGCAGCCGGTCCCTCACTGCCTTCTGATAAAGCCAATCTGGAGTCACTTCCCGTAATCGCCATAATCGCTACCCAGGGGCCCGGCGTAGGAATTGAAAATCCTATCTGGAAATGTCCTGAAGGCCGCTTGACAGGCTGCACGCATAACCCCCCACCACCCTGACCAGAATACATGGATGGAAGACGGATAAATAGCAGGCATGTGTGTCCGCTTTTCCATAATGATTATTGAGGTTCTAAG
>JAODLC010000133.1:25964226-25982592 GCA_026781145.1 Hippopotamyrus pictus | reverse complement strand
GCTGGCCGTGCGCCCAAGTCCGTCTCGCCTGTCCAGCCGGCCCTGCCCGTCTTGCCGGTCCAGCTCGTCTCTCCGGACCTGCCAGTCCAGCCCTGCTCGACGGCCGTGCCCGCAGCTCCGCCCACTGCTACTGCAGCACTCGCGGCTCCACCCGACCCAGTGACGCCTTCTCCCTTGCCCCGCCGGGACAAACATCCCTCGGGACCCCGCCTATCTGTGTCCCGCAGGGGGAGGGGACATAGGCGTCGGGCCCGGGTCCTGCCCACCCTGCCCCCTGGCTCGCCCATTCGGCCCCTGGCTGTGGCTTGGTGGCTGCCTGCGGGTCCTGCGGCTCCGGCTCGGCTGTCGCCTCCGGATCCCCCTCCGGTGCCTCGTCGCTCGCCTGCGGTCCCTACATCGGTGCCTCGTCGCCCGCCTCCGGGCCCACCCACTTCGGCTGGGCGTCGGACGGCGCCTTCCTTGGCTCCGGCTGCACCTCTGCCTGCACCTCCGCCTGCTGCGGCTTCCCCTGCCTGCGCCAGTGTTCCCTCCTGCTCCCTCCTCGTTTCCTCTGTCGATCCCTCCATCTGTCTCCTTGTCCCCTGTGTGGTCCCCTCCGGCTCCGGTCTCCCATCCGCCTGTGGCCCCTGCAGCTGGCTTCCCTCGCCCGCCTGGGTTCCCTCGGGCTCCCCGTTGTCCTCCTCCCTTCGTCCCGCCTGTCTCTGCTCCTTGTCCCTCTGTTCCTCCTCTGTTCACTCCTGGCCCCTTTGTGTCGCCTGTGGGTGTTTCCTCGGTGTCTCCCTTCTCTGTCTGCCTTTCCCGTCTTGTGTCAGGTGTTGTCCTGGCTTCTGCCCTTGTGTCTGTTTTGTGTCTCTGTCTTGTTCCCGGTTCCTCGGTGATGTTTTGCTTTTGTCTTTCAGCTCCTGCCCCTCGTCTCGTCCGTCGCCTCCCCTCGTGCGCGCCTTTGGGGGGGGGGGGTTCTGTCACATTCAGCTCCGATCGATCCTCGTGTGTGCCACGCCCCCTCATTACCTCCTGTCGACTCCTGATTTGTTACCACCTGTGTCTAGTCAATTCCAACTAGTCCCGTCTATATTAGTCCACGTCTTCCTGTATTGAGGGTCAGTCAATGATGTTTGTGATGTTTGTTCATGTTTGCCAGCCTTCCAGGCTGTATCGCCATTAAATCCCCGTTTTGCCCTACTTCCGGACTCTTTCGCCTGCTTGCCTGCCCGACCAAACGTAACACTGTCACATTTTTATTTAATGTTGTGTAAAAAAAAAAAAAAAGGCAGTAATAAAAACACACAATCACGAAATGGAAACCTTTGGCTATGCTGTGATAATGCTCTTTTTCAAATTAGCTTGTGAATTTAATCAGTTTGTGATTGATTTTATGCTTTTGACAGTTAGACATTGAAGACACAACGTTTGGTGAAACATTGATTTGCATGATTATACACCAAAAAAAAAACAGACAAAAGGACACTATTTTTACTTATACTGTCTACTTATTGTAAACTTCTATTACCGTATACTTTCCAGAGAATAATATCTCAGCAACATTTATTTTCTGCAAAATTAGCACTGTTTTGGTCATTCTTACATAAGAGCAAATTTCATTATCATGGGTCCCAGTGCAGTAGAGCCATTATTTATATAATGTCTACAAAAAAGAAATTTCTCCTCAAAAGTTATTCATCATTACAGCTGTAGACCTGACCCTTAATCCTCCAGTTATCACCAATCATTTATTCCCACAGGCCAGTGAAGCACTGCTCTGCTATTTAACTGTAAGTACAGGAAAATTTTAATGAGATGAGACAGCATTACTAATTTTACCCCTTATTAGCAGAGATAAATTAAGTTAATTAAGGGAACTGATTACAAGTGCTTTAACTGCTGCCTGAAAAAGGCCAGCTTTGCTAGGGCAACAAGCTCAATACTCCATTTTAAGCCATGACATGAACCAAGAAAACATATAATAGATTACTGCAGACAAGAGAAATGGAATTTGAATAGTAAAGGACTCAGCACTTTATAGCACAAAGCGCCATCAGGTGGGACTTTTGCTGGGACCTACAGTATTACAATGACAAATCCTCCGTGTGAATATCATTCCTTTAATCCACACACTGCAGTCCTTGAAATTGGAATCTGAAACAATGGCTTTTCAGATGCACACACTGATTGAGATGAACTTACCAGGTATAAATTATGCAATGGAAGGTAGACTACTCACACCGTGCTGAGCTAAATCAAAATAGCATGTGAGGTAAAGCATCCACCTGAATTATATATCCTGGTAGTGAGATCTATGTTTTTTTTTTTTTTTTTAAATCCGTGCTTGTATTTCATTGCACAGATGCCGTCCACTAGAGGTTTATTTACTGCTTACAGTATGTGTGCTCTGATTCAGCACCCTGTAGAATTTGGCTTGGCATCTTCTCTACAGAACCAGCTGCACTTTGTGACTGGACAGTACTGTATGGTAAATTTTATTTGAGGGGGCACAAATAATGTAGTAGTACACAATTACTTGATGCATTAATTAACTAGTAGCTAAGTGTTAATTATATACAGATCCCCTGTTCGTTCATCAGTAACCAGTCATGACAGTTCGTGTATTTCATGCAGGAATTATATTAGTGCATGATTTGTTCTTGAGTAGTAACTGAGTAATACTGTTTATTTGGAGCTAAAAAAAAATTGCTATAATCAAATTCTGCAATCAAATTCTGCAATCAAATTGTTGAATGCAGTCCTCACTTTTATTAGATATAAATAATTGCTTTGCCTCTTGGAGACACGGAGGCACCCCTGGATGACTGGATTGTGTGCAGGTGTTCTTGTTATCTCAAACTCAGGGTTTATTTAGTTCAATTAGGGAGATGATTGCCTAAATAGTGTGCTTAAGTGCTTAGGTAGAATGATACATAAACAGCGCTGTTTACATAGTCAGTAACATATGACAATAAATAGTGACTGAGGCAAGGACACCCACAGAGTGAGTTTACAACTGTGCTTAAGGGTGCATAACACCCTGAAATTCATAATGTGAGACAGAGTTACATGGATCGTGCCCCCTCATTAATTACAGATACACCTTAGTGATTTTGTTCTGGCCCTGGCACTGAACACCCAGTGCTAAAGGAAGGACAAGACACCTACATAGCTATATATTCTATTTAAGTTGCTTTGTAGGTCTCCAAGCAATTACTGCTCTCTGCGAAATACAGTAATGATTAACAATTATCACAATTCATTTAACATTCATTTTAAAAAAGTACATGTGGAATGTCTGACGCTTAAAAATTGAAACGTATCACTCCTGAAGTCGAAGACAGTTATTGTAAAGTTAATTGATTTATCAAGGGCTTTTCTGATGGAAATAATACCCAACTTTTTCTGCAATGAGTTCTACAGTATGTGCATTTCAGGCAGTGTGAGAGGAAAGTCGAGAAAGGAGAAAATGGAGAATAGGAAGGAGAGAAATTGTTGGTTTTCAGTGAAGATAATTGATTTCCCCGGACAACCAAGCTTTGTAAAAAGACATGGCGGGAATAATGAAGGTCACAGAAATTTATTCCGCTGTTGATGCACAGCTGAAACTGTCCATTCTCCGGCCATCTGTTGCCGATGAATGTCTTTGATTTGAGCATTTGTTGTTGCTCACATGTATTTTCTGACTAAAAAAAAAACAGAGGACTGCCTTAAGGACACTGGACTGAATTCATTTTCACTAAAATATCTGCCTTTGTCCTAAACAATGCATTTTGTTTTCTATATCTACAGTAGCAAATTTGTGAAATAATTTGGCATGTTCACACAATCACTGATGTCTCAAAAATTAATTGCAGTTAACTTGGTCATGCTCCCTAAAAAAAAGAAAAGAAATTGTGATGTGAAATTAATTTTGGTGCTTCCACAGAGGAAATGTTTTATCATATCAACAGTCACAGGGTGATTATGACATTTGTATTAATGTGTTTCTGTTGAAGGAAGCTGCTGTATTTTGTTTCTCTCCAAGCGTTCAGGTTGTCAGTCATTAAGATTTTCTGTCCGACTAAGGAGTCACATGTCCGTGGTGTGAAATATAAAACACAAAAACGAAATTCATTCTGGCCCCTTACAGATTCACCAGGTGAACAGCCAGAACGTGAAGACATTGACTGTAATGAGAAGATCTTCTGTATATAATGGCTACGATAAATATCCAACAAATCTATCTAATACTATATAACCATATACTATATAACTGTCTTGTTGGCCCCTGAAAATATAAAACAACTAAAGAAACAATTACAAATTCCTAATGCAGAGTCTACTTTGAATAACTTCATGTATATGTAGTTATATTATAAAATATGTATCAGTATGGTGTCTCAAATAGTAACACTGCTGCCTTGACCTGCTCTGTGTGGAGTTTGCATGCTGTCCCATAATGCATGAGTATCCAGGTTTGCTGGTCCCTTCCTGCAGTCCAAAGACATCAGATTATTTTGCATTTATAAATGAGCGAGCTTGATGGGCCGAATGGCCTCCTCTCGTTTGTATAGTTCTTATGTTCTTATGTATGTACTTATTTTGATGTATATATATACAGTATATACACCCGCGACCCAGTAGCATAGAAAATGGATGGATGGATGTATGTATATATATACACACACATGGCTCTGGAAAACGTTGTAAGACCACTCTATATTTTTTTTTAATCTCATTCTTAAATCTTCTTCACTCTGACACTGTGAAGCAGGCTGCTTCCAGACGCAAAGTTTCTAAGGCAGCAGTACACAAGAACAAGGTGAAGCAGGAATAACTGGCGATAACTGAAAACAGGAAGAGGACAAAAGTGACTTTCTAATGGCAGAGATGACCGTCAACTTCTGACAGTGCCTCATAAATCGGAGGATGCCCTCAAGTGACCTTCAAAAAGAATGGGAAACATTAAGTGCATTTGTGAAGTGCACTGCTAGGACAGGTCATAACAGGCTCCTAGAAGCAGGACTGAAGACTCAACCTTTCATTAATGAGAAATAGGGACGAGCCAGGATGAAGTTTGAAAAAAAAATATGTTTTACAAAGGCGCATACCCATAAACTGAAGTGAACAAAACTGAAAATTTTACAGTGGTGTCTTCATTTCTTCCAGAGCTGTATATAGACATACAAACATATATTTACGCTCATAGGCTGCCTCCCATCACAAAATTCTAGCCGTTAACAGCACATGTGAAACAAAGCATCACTGTCTAGGAAAGGACTGAGTTTCATGATTCACGTCTCCAAAGTTGACATGATAACAGCATGAGCAGTTGGTGCTGGCAGCTGGGGGGAAGGAAAGAGGAAATTCATGCTGGGGCACAAGGTGAGTTATCAGGGTCAGTGACTGTCGAAAAGTTGTAGCTCGAAAATGGCCTCTGGCTCATCTGCATCGGGCTGCATAGCACTCAGAACGCCCATAAACTTTTCATGACACGTGATTCTATGGCTACTTTGTGGACTATCGTATGTTGCTTTGCTCAGCAGAAAAGATTACACTGACAACAAACATATCGCGGTCAGACCACAGAAAACAATGAAACGATAAACACATAATGCAGTTCTATAATAGTACAAAGTAGGACTGAAAAGTCATATGTAACGTACAGGAGCGACTTCTGCTAGAGATTCATCAATTGGGTGGTGGGATTTTAGAAGTATAGAGTAAATGTATTGGCTGCAGGGCTGCTTTTCCACCAGTAAAAAACCTCTGGAAAATAAAATGTGGTTCATTCTGGCCTTGATGGACTGATAAAATTTTCCAGAAATGAATTTTTAGGACAGTTTGTCAACAGTGGAGCTGTGCCGTTGTTATCAATACAGAGGAAAATGCATAGCATGATACAGGAGGTGATAATGCTTCCAGTGATGAATTTCTGGAAGGGGTTGAAGGATATTCAGTTTTTTTCTAGTAGCACAAGAAGTACTCAATTTGTTATGTGAGTCTTCAAGGGTAGTGGTGGCAAATGTGGATCTGGAATCCATAAAACCGGATCCTAGCATCTATGCCTAAGGGAGTCCAGGTATAGCATAACAACGTGAAGACCCGTGATACTTTGTCCAGTGATCTCTTCGCCCTACAAGCCAACTGAAGGGGTTCAAAAAAGTATACAAATCTGGAAAAACGTAAGAGACCACAGCATAAGTTTTTGTTTCACTCATTTTTTTTTTGCAAACTCCAGCCTGTCTTTTCTCTATTTCTCCTGAATGAAGGGCTTCTTCCTTGCTTTATGGGATTACAGTCCTGCTTAGCAGTGCATTTCACACCTGCACTTAATGTTTTCCATTGAAGGTCACATGATTTCATCCTACGATTCATGAGGAACTGTCAGATAAGTTAACGGTCATCTCTGACATTAAAAAGTCACTTCTGCCCTTTACCTGACTGGTTTCTGGTCGTTCCCAGTGTCTCCAGCTTCACCTTATTCTTGTGTACTGTTGTCTTAAAAAGTCAGAACCTAGAAGCAGCCTGCTGCTCAGGCACCCAGGGAGCAGTGCCTTGCTCAGGATACCTCATTGGTGTTTTGCTGGTCAGGGATTCAAACCTGCAATCTTTTGATTACAAGTGCGCTTCCCTAACCATTAAGCCACCACTGCCACAGCTTTCTGCCAGCAGAACCACAATTAAACCAGGATTTAACAATGCAAATTCATAGAAAATATACTGTAGCGTGGTCTCTTAATTTTTCTATTTTCCAGAGCTGTTTAAAGTAGAATAGAATCAACCATCTAGATATCATCATGATAACAGATGTATGTGTTCATACTGTGCTGAGGCTTGTTATTTTCTCATTGCTTGGAAATGGAACAATGATAGAACATCAGAAATAGGTGTGAATAGTCCTCTATTGATTAAGGTTTAGCTGTACTTCTTTTTTGTGAGATCTGTATTGCTTAGTTATTAGCCTATAGCAAGAGTTGTTGAGCTTGTTAATATGAGATGGGGCAGCATTTAGTTTATGATGGCTCAGCCTTTTGAACCTTGAGCAATCAATGGCAGTAAAATACTATTTCTGATTGGCTTTGCATTCTCTTTTGGCTGTCCCTGTCTGAATCTCAAGTAGCTTTCCCTGTCATCACTTTGTAGGTGTGCCGTTTAATAGTGCTCGTACCTCCAAACTCCTTGCTAAAACATTTTCGGCGATTATTCAGCTTTTGTGCTTGCGCTAGAGATGCAGACTGGTTTACAGAAACTGATATAAGGTGCGCGATGTACTCATGGATACTATCAAGTGCATTTTTGACAGCCAGTTAATTCAGGTTTTGATCCACAACTTTTAGTCATTGACTGCCTCATATATCGTCTGGTATATTTACAAAGTTATTGACATGGATCATTTCAATTTACGCTTGCATGTGATTAATAATTGCATCATAGCATGGCCACACATCTCCAGTTAGGAAGAGTTCTGTGTGGATCCTGCAATATGCTGTTTGAAGTACTGTAGATTTCCCTTCTTTGGTTTCTTAGCTGCTTGTAAATGGAGGAAGATGGTGTGATTTAAACTTTCCATAACAACTATAATCAGGGAGAAAGGCTGGTTACTTTCTAACTGACCTCTTTGATTAACTGGAAGTTATTTTGCAGTTTGCATGTTTGCCTAAGGAGAGAGCACATATTCCAGAAAATTTTAGAAAAAAAAATCATTAAAAGAGCAAACTGCTTCACAGTATAGACACAATGGTTCTGTGTTGACAGGTTTATTTTGACAGAATTGGGAACCGGTTTTTGTTTGAAAAAAGCACTTGCTGCCACGTTTTGGCTTTGAGCTTCGCGTGTGCATCAGTCTATGCAACTGATATCTGTGTAGCTCCACTGATGAATCCGGGAAAGAGGGGCTGAGCCATGTTTTAGCAAGGAAGTAGTCTTCATCTTGAGCAGTAAAGCCAGTGTCCGATGTGCCTTCATCTTGTTTGGTTTCAAATGATTCCTTACAGGATTTTCCGTAGCTCTTACCAAGTGAAAATGGTCCAGTTTGTCACATAAAACAGTTGACGGAGAACAAGCACTAAACACGCAAGACAGAGACTAAAATACCTTGCAAACACTGGCTCTGAAGAAGACGCCCAGTGCCATTTGGAGGAATCACACGGTGTCATCAGCCAGCGACCTGCAGGCACCTGACAGGTTTATGGGAGCTGATTATACGGCCCAGATGCCCTTGTGGGCTTCAACTGTTCCCTCAACAGAAGAACAATGCCGATAAGGCTCTGTCGCCGTGGAGCTTCTAGTCAGCTCTGCTTATATTAGGAGCTGCTTATGGAGATGTGTGGTAGACTAAGGAGAAGGGCATGATGACAAGTTCTTCAGCCCGGGGCTAGCCCTGGGTCTGGTGGCTGGATTCTGCTCTGATTCCTCCTGGGAAGATGGCAGCCCTTTAAAACAACTTACACTGAGTCTGTTTGAAATATTTAGCCCATTTGAAAAAGAACGCCTGAATTTCCCCCAATAAGAATATGATTCTGTAATTCAGGTAGTCGATTAAAGTTATATATGTGCTGTGTGTTTAACTTTGCAGGTTACTGCCTTAAATTTTCCACAGCTCTACTTGGAAGAGTGACCTCTCCCTACCCTGAGTAATCACACCGAGTTACGAGAGCTAAACCCTCTACACAAAGCGATGTGAACTTTAAAGTTCTGGCTGAATGGAAAAGTCAGGAGTCTCTACAGAATAAGTACTCCCAGAGCCCGAGGTCGATTAAACAGCCTTTTCTGAGGAAAGATAAAACATAACATCAGAGTAATGAAGAAGCTGTCTCCCTTCAGCCGGCCAGGCTGATGTATCAGTTGGCTCCTCTTGACCTTTTCCTTGACGGTGCTTCACTCGACCTGTGATTTCTCCTATCATAAACGGTTTAGGAATGGGAGACGCGATCAGGAATGAATGCCGGAAAGGTCAGACAGACACCCACCGAAGGATGGCCGCTGGCTTCATTGGCAGACATGTTGTCTGAGACGTGTCCGATAAGATGTCTTGTGTTTTGGGAGGCCTCCTGAGAAGTCTTGTCAAAGGTCTTGATTTCACCTTCACTGGTATGGTATTATTGGCCTTACTTGTATGTCACTTTGTGAAAAAGACAATCATATGTATTATATGTTCAGGCTACATTTTCCCTCTTATTCATTGATAATTAACGAAATTCTGGTCAATTGTGATGACCAAAAAAAAAAAAATGAAAAAGACTTACTGAACCACAAGATTGAAAAAGTTTTAGATGACTGTTTTTAGTGATTTTTTTTTTGCTGAGATTTTACAACATAGCTAAAAATATCAGTATTTTTGGTAACACTTTATTTGAGGTGGCACAAAATACTTAGTAGAAACTCCGTTACGACTGAAGTAAAAATCATGCACAAATGTAACTGCTACTTGAGATAGATATGTCACGAAGATGAACAAACACTCGTTTTATTCATTACCTGTTCCTTAGTAGTTCTTTCAGTAATTCACAAAGGTTTACAGAATTAACAGATATAGTAACAAATAGAGATAAAATATGTGACACGATTTATTAATAATAAAAAAAACATGAGATCAGAATATAACTAAGACTTAGTTTGTGGTTAATAGATACATATTAAAAGGAATAATACTATGTTATCTGTGCCTGCTAACGTAAAGTGTTACAGTACAATGATAAGCCCATATACCATGAGTCATCCATGGCTTTCACGTCTCATCTTTAGACCATAGAGATTATTGCTACCGCACCCTCATAGACTCCACATTTTTCCCTTTTTCCAATACCTTTGTCTCCCCAGACATTGCTTTGCTTCCTGTTGTTCGCTGCTATCGCGTTTCTGATCTCCGTTACCAAGAACTGAGCCGCACACACTCCTGTTCGCCTTAGCCCTGCATTTCATCACTGGCTTTTCAGTTCATGCCGAGCCTTTTACCGAAAATCTGCCTAAGTGGATAAGTAAATGCTGCTAGGCTATTTGAAGTGATGAAAGGTTCCTTTCACATTCCTTTGCATATCTTGTCATGGCCACTGCGTCAGGGTTCCCCTCAGACAACTGGGAAAATTTTGTTCCTTGCTTTGAACATTTGTATCGCTTTCCCCCAAAAGCACTTCAGCTGTGACAGTGTTGGTTCCTCTTTCTGCTTCATTGTCTTTAAGGGCAAGGACAGAGACACTACTTTTATGTTTCCCTAACCTTTTTAATAATACTAAATGAATTACAGCCAATAAGAAAACACACCTATCACATGAATTCCCACAAGTGATGGTTGCTGAGCAAAGAGGCTGATTACCTGTAATAGAATGGCTTGCTGTTCCATGGTGTTCCCCCATCTGCTCGTTCCCAAGCTACCTATCGGTTCTGCACAGAGACTAACCAAAAGGTACATGCCATGACCAAACCCGACTTGTTTCCCCTTCCCAGAAATGAGGACTGTGTTGACCGTGTTGGGAGCACACAAAGTTAGATCTCTTGAAAGGATACTGGCAGGTGCCACTTTCCCCATGTACTTTGGAAATCACTGCTTTCGCTGCGCAAGATAAAGTCCTACATGAAACTCTTCTGACAATATGGCTTTCAGATTGCACAACGCGCTAGATACATTCCAACAGCTCATGAACAAGGTTTTGGGAGACGTTAAGAATTGTGATGCTTATCTTGATCTTATTCAGGTACCTGGGAACACCATTTATCTCTTTTAGAGTAAGTATTTATCTAATTACAGAATTCTTTGTTGGTTCTAAACTTAGAGAAATGAGAGCTTGGGAAAGGCATGTTACCTATCTCGGGAAATTGGCTGGGGCGTGGTAAAACCACTGGATGGTTTTTGGGAATGACTGGATTTTCGCTGCTTCTGTAAAAATTTGCCGGAAGTAGTTTTGTCATTCACCCAGCTCTTATTCCACCATACTCCATTTGTCTAGTGGCCAGACCATCAAACAGCTTTTAATTCAGTGAAATCCCTCAGGACCAGTTCTCAGCTATTAGCCACACCTAACTTCAATAAGCCTTTTAAATTAGATATTGATGCCAACAGTACAACTGCTGGTGTGATCCTCCTCCAAAAGGATGACCAAGGTTTAGATCACCGCATTTGCTACTTTTCAAAGAAATTTTTGAGACATCAACTAGCATACAGTACCTCAGAAAAAGAAGCCCTCGTCCTTCTACTTGCCCTCCAACATTTTGAAGTTTATACTGGAGACAGTTCTGCCCCAGTTACAGTTTTACTGACCATAATCCCCTTGTGTTTCTGCATCGCATGTGCAATAGTAATTATATATTGATGCATTGGGCCCTAATCATATAAGGGTTTAACTTGGACGTCCAACATAAAAAGGGCAAGGACAATGTGATTGTGGATGCTCTCTCCAGGCGTTAGTGAAGCTCTGTGGTGACACTTCCAAATGAAGGTCACCCTTTAAGAAGTAGGTGTTACATGCTGTTGTGCTGTATGAGACGTCTTGCAGGTCCATTCATCTGTTCCAGCACTTCATCACTCCCATCACTACAGTCCAGACCGCCTACTCCATTTCGCACCTTCCCTTCACATACCTGCTTCCAGATTTTTCCCTCCCGTGGGATGAAAAGGCCCCATACCTGCAGGAAATCAGCTTTTTCTTGTACTTACTGAGCTACTGATTGATCGTATTTGGATTGTGTAATTGTGTCTCTGACCTTGGATTGTGTACTGGTTGGCCCTTTTCGCTTTTGCCTTTCAGATTTGTCGCTTGGTTCCTTTTTTCTCGTCTGATCATTTGGTTTCGTTTTTTTGTCTGCCTGTCTACGATTTCGCCCGGTCCCCCCTGAAGTGTGTAGGAAGTGGCTGCCATTTGGTTTGGGTGTTTGGCTTTGTGACGTGGCTAGTCAGGGAGCTAGCGAAATGTTTGTCTTTTGCTTCACTTTTGTTAGTTTAGGGAAGTTAGATCGGTTTCTGTCACAGTTAGTCGGAGTTTCTGTTTATTTTGGCCATGGGCCACTTCCAAAGTTTGCACCGGGGTTATTGTGTCACTGTCCTATTGCCGTGTCCTGTTGGTATATTCAATAATCACTGCCTTTTCACCACTTAGCTGTCTTGTCCCTCCATTTATTACTCACTCCATTCTGTTACGGCTCTTCCCTCTAGACGGGGACGTAACACAAACACTGCCAACCGACCACTGTTTGTTGATTCTACTCCAAAGGGAATCTACCCAGAACAGATTAATTGTATTGCAGCTGCAGCTGTGACAGCAACATTTCCAGTGTGCGTGCCTGTGGTTGACTCTCTCTGCAGGTAAATCAAGTAACACCGTTAAATGATTGCAGACACACTTACTAATTCTAAATTACTCATTAACAATGTGTTGCATAGAAATTATGGCATGTAATTTTTCTGCGTACAGTAGTTTTGCTTGTCATTTGAATTGCTTAATTAATTGTATGATAAGTAAATGCTAATGATAAGTTAGATTACTTGCACACTTGTTATTTGTTCATATATTATTATTAATAATGTCGTCGCTGTTATCTCTCCATCCATCCATTTTCCATACCAGCTTGCCTATGGACTGTATGCTTGTTGGGGTCCAGAGCCTATCCCAGAAATTCCGGGCACAAGGCAGTCAACACAAGATGAGCTCTAATCAATTACATCATTATTATTATTATTATTACTATTATTATTATTATTACAATTTACACTATTTATATGATGCAATATACCTTGATGACACTGATCCTTAAGCATATACTGAAATACTAATAACACTTAAAATGAAATCGATCCATTATCCAATCACTTATTTTTAAAAGTTTGACAGGGGAGCCTAGCTGTGTATCTCAAAGTATTTGAAGATCAAGAGTGTGTATTGAACTGCCATTCCCTTTGAGAATCGCTTATTTAGGAAAGACTTTGTGTTTGATATGTAATCTGGTTCTCTGTGTATCTCTGTGGCTCTGACAACTTGATAAAATAGGGTCCCCCAAAGGATAAGCACTTTTCTTTTTATAGTAATACCGTGGTTTAATGGCTACCTTCTTCTAAATCTCCAGTTTGCCAAGTTTCCGGACAGGAAAATTACCCTTATTCAGGTTCTGCCTGCTTCCCATTAGTAACTGAAGACTTTTTTATTACCAAGTGTTGAGAAAGTATGAGTTTGGTATGGACCTTTAGCTCAGGTTTCTAATTGTCTTTCCTGGTTCTGTGGTAATTTATGATAAAGCGGATGTAATTCAGTGTTCTGATGATTATTGTTAAGTCACGTGACACATTGGTCGGCAGTGTTGTAGGACTCAAAGATCCTTAATAAACCTTAATAACAATAAAAGGCAAAGTTATCCTCTTTGAGTCAAAGCAAACTCATCTAATTCTCCCTAATCAAAGAGCCAGCACCATTATTAAGTCTACTTCTCTTTCTCAGTAGCTGTGCAATTTGTTGTTTTGATTTGGTGTTGTATATCAGAATGTCCAAAGCAAGACCTCTTGCCCACCATATATACTTTTAAAAGACCAACCACAGTGGTAAAGTCCAAAATGACTAGAAGCTTGGTTTAAAACTATTTATCTCTAAATACTGATAATGATGATAATCCAGTCTTGTGCCTTATGCTGCCTGGGACAGGCTCCAACCCCATGACCCTCACCTGGATACGTGGTTGAAAGGTGGATGGATGATTAATTGTCAAAATTGGGAAGCAGACTTTCCCAGATACTCAGTGTAAGAAAAATGGTAGATCTCAGCCACACTTTCTTAGTTATTCTTAAATACAAAGCATTCAATCAGTCTAGAACTGATAATCTTACAAAACTATCTTGTTGATTTATTATGTAAAAGAAATTCAGTTAATTTTAGTTGTTTGTCAGATTCAGTATTAAACATTATTGCTATACAGCGGAATATTTCACAAAAATACTTTAGCTTAAGTACTACTCCTGTACCATGTTCCATTTCAGTTGTTCTGTTGATCTCTTATTCCTTAAGCACTTACAGTACCAAGAGGACAGGACAATGTGGAGTGGCCACACTGCTTCACATAATGCATCACTGAGTAGCACAAAGCATCTGACTTACAATCTCTCAAGGAACGTTATCGTAGCAGAGTGGGAGCCAAGGACATCCACACAAACACAGGGATCACACTCAAACCCTATGTACACAGAGCAGGTAATGGGAATCAGCTGAGCTCTTCATACATACAGTCAGGGAAAAAAAATAATTTGAACCCCTGCTGATTTTGTAAGTTTTCACGCTAACAAAGAAATGATCAGTGTATAATTTCAATGATAGGTTTATTTGAACAGTGAGAGATAGATCAATAACAAAAAAAAATCCAGAAAAATGCATTTTAAAAAAGTTATAAATTAACTCACATTTTCATGAATTAAATAAGTATTTGATACCTTTGCAAAAAGCGCTTTAGTACTTGGTGGCAAAACCTTTGTTGGCAATCACAGAGGTCAGACGTGTCTTGTGGTTGGCCACAGGTTTGGCACACATATCAGGGGGGATTTTGTCCCACTTCTCTTTGCAGACCCTCTCCAAGTCATTAATGTTTCGTGGCTGATGTTTAGCAACTCAGACCTTCAGCTCCCTCCACAGATTTTCTATGGGATTAAGGTCTGGAGACTGACTAGGCCACTCCAAGACCTTAATATGCTTCTTCTTGAGCCAATCCTTTGTTGCCTTGGCTGTGTGTTTTGGATCATTGTCATGCTGGAATACCCACCCACGACCCATTTTCAATGCCCTGGCTGAGGGAAGGAGGTTCTTACCCAAGATTTGACGGTACATGGCCCCATCCATCCTCCCTTTGATGTGGTGCAGTTGTCCTCTCCCCTTGGCAGAAACACACCCCCAAAGCATAATGTTTCCACCTCCATGTTTGATGGTGGGGACGGTGTTCTTGGAGTCATAGGCAGCATTCCTCCTCCTCCAAACATGGCGAGTTGAGTTGATGCCAAAGAGCTCGATTTTGGTCTCATCTGACCACAACACTTTCACCCACTCCTCTGAATCATTTAGATGTTCAGTGGCAAACTTCAAACAGGCCTGTACATGTGCTTTCTTGAGCAGGGGGACCTTGTGGGCTTTGCAGGATTTCAGTCCTTCACAGCGTAGTGTGTTACCAACGGTTTTCGTGGTGACTATGGTCCTAGCTACCTTGAGATCACTGACAAGTTCCTCCCGAGTAGTTCTGGGCTGGTTCCACACCGTTCTCATTATCACTGAAACTCCACGAGGTGAGATCCTGCGTGGAGCTCCAGACCGAGGGAGATTGGCAGTTATTTTATGGTTCTTTCATTTGCGAATAATCGCACCAACTGTTGTCACCTTCTCACCCAGCTGCTTGCCGATGGTCTTGTAGCCCATTCCAGCCTTGTGTAGATCCATAATCCCGTCCCTGACCTTGGAAAGCTCTTTGGTCTTGGCCATAGTGCAGAGTTTGGAATCTGGATGGATGGATTGCTGCTATTGACAGGTGTCTTTTATACATGTAACTGCAGGTAATGAGTTGATAAGGCTCTCAATGTCAGCTCGTTACCTGTATAAAATACACCTGGGAGCCAGAAATCTTGCTGATTGATAGGGGATCAAATAATTATTTCATTCATGAAAATGCAAAATAATTTATAACTTTATTGAAATGCATTTTTCTAGATTTTTTTGTTATCGTTCTGTCTCTCACTGTTCAAATAAACCTACCATTGCAATTATAGACTGATCATTTCTTTGTTAGTGGGCAAACTTACTAAATCAGCATTTATGATATAATTTTTTTCCCCGGACTGTAGATGTGTTATCCAATTATGTGGAAAGTGTTGCTATATGGCACAACAGCTTCACCAAGCATGTCAGACCAAACTATGAACATCCATTTTAATTTTTAACCACATAGAAGGTTGTGCTTGTTCAGAATGAGCTCTCACTCACCACTAAGAAAAAGATTCAAGAGAATTAGATATTATTTGTGGGAACCTTTTCCTGTTTCTATAACTGAGCTCCATGTCTATAGCTAGATATATTGTTTGTTTTCCATGTTTGCCAAGGCCAACCTGTATTTGAATTTTCCAATATTTTGTACCTCATCATGAAATTTTCAGGATAATCCATCATGTTGTTTTTCGCCTGTTAAACATGCATGATGAGAATCCCACTGTAATTCTCACTGTTCTTCGGCATTTTTCCCCAGAGAAAACTTGCTCTTTCCCTTCTGTGGATAATTAACCAGAGTTATAAAACATTTTTCAGTGTTTTACATTTGACATATAGAGATTTCTCTTCCATACAAGACATGATGACATTTCATTCTTGGTTTAATATTGCTCTGTAAACACTGTGAAAATAATTTCAATTTAATGCTGCGCAACAGTTATTAATTTACAATAGTGAACTGAAATAAGAAATATGAATAGTCAAATATGAAAGCAAAACATTACTTTAAAATTATTTAAGTCAACAAACATTTATGAAAATTTCATAAATTTATATCCTTCAGTCATTAGTTTCTGTTATTCCTCTAAGGATGATCTGAAACAAATTTTGGAAATGACACTATATAGCATAACATTATAAAAAGTATTACTGTATACTGTATATTTTCATTTTAAAATTATATTGTAATATGACCCACACATTGTAGTGTGTTATCAAATGGTTTTAATCAGTGAAACTTATACACTGATAAAAATGTTGGGTGAGTAAATTCAACAAAAATCTGTGATTTAAAAAAAATAAAAATAAAAAATCTATATTTTCTAGTCCACATTTTCAGTGTACCAAAGGTGAATTTTATATTGTTGTATTCTTCCACTGATATCCATTTTATGTTGTTATATACTTAAATATAACTGAGGAGTTCAGAGTGGTCAACCGAACAGCCAACATTTTCAGGAGGACTGAAGTTGAATCTTCTGTGGATTCAATGTTGCTCAACCCGTGTAGCCTACTTTTCTGCCTACCTGCTAAGTTTTGCAACTGTTGCTAAACTATACTGCTTTACCAATTGCAGAAGTTGCAAACGTTGTGTTAATAACAAATAAGTTTTATATTGTCTTGCCTGCTAGCCAGTACAGTTAGATAGGTAAATTGTAGCTGGTTAAACAAATGTTTGCTGCTGTGCCTGTCAGAATCAGTCCCTGTCCTGCCCTGAACCACGTGTCATTGCCCCATTTGGCCAGCAGGTGTCACTGGTCATCTCGTCTCCCGTTATTTCCCAGGCTTATTAGTTCCTAGCGTGTACTCTTGTTCCCTGGGCTGCCGTATGGCTTGATGGTCCTAGCATGCATCTATGAGAGAGATAATGCTACTTTCTGGGGTTTGAGTCTGACTAGAGGCCAACCTCAACTATTTATGATTTAACATTTGTTTTTTGTTGTATGCCCCTGGTTACTTTATGTTGGTGTATTTCTGCTAGTTCTGTGTTTTTGCTCCTTATCTCCTGCTTGTAGTTATGATCTGTACCCAAGTTTCTAGTCTTTCCTAGTGTTCGTAGTCACTTTTTTCTTATTAGTCATTGTCCTTAACGTTCTGTAATTGGCCACACTTGTCCCTTGTTGAGGGCCTCATCATGCATATATACAGTATGTGCCTGCCCTTGCCTTGTTTCCTCAGTTGGTCATTGTGTTTGTACAGTAGCTGTTGTTCCCCCATGTTTGCTGCTGGTCTACTATGGTTGTTCTTGTATTGCTCCCTGCCTAATGTTTTTGCCTTTTACCTACTTTGGTTTTGATCCCTCGTGGTCCTTTTATTGGTTGTGTTATTTTTGAGTTAATAAAGTCTTGTTTTTGTGAGCCACAATGTGGATCGTCTGGCTTTTGCCACACCCTGCCATGATAGCACCACTGTTCATACTGGCATCACAAGCAGCACCATCACTTGCCTGCCATTATCTGCCTGCCCTCTCCAATTTAAATCTCAAAATTTGAACTACATAAATTAGGATTTTGGCATTTTGTTCATTTGACTTCCTCTGCCAGCCCCTGGAGGATGGGTGCCGCCTTTATGTCTGGTTCCTCCCCAGGTTTCTTCCTATTAGCGAGTTTCTCCTTGCCACTGTTGCCTCTGGCTGGGGGCTTTGGGCAGGCATAATGTGATTTGAGACAATGTAATGCTGTGAAAATGTGCTATACAAATGAAATTGAACTGAAAGTGTTCAAATGTAAAGAAGATACAGAGATGTGCTGATGGTGTTTTTGATATAATTTAGTGCTGTCAAACGATTAAAATTTTTAATCAGATTAATCACAGGGTTGCTGTGGATTAATTTTGATTAATCACTATTAAATATCCTTCATTTTTAATCTATATTAATTGCATTTCATTTTTGCATGAGCAAACAGACTCAAGAAAAAAGGGAATATATATGCACTTAACATGTTTATTGAACATCTTGAACACA
>JAODLC010000133.1:25933163-25952299 GCA_026781145.1 Hippopotamyrus pictus | reverse complement strand
ACGCTGTTTAGGGCGTACCCCAGCCTTGTGCCCTGCAATGGACTGGCACGCTGTTTAGGGCGTACCCCAGCCTTGTGCCCTGCAATGGACTGGCACGCTGTTTAGGGCGTACCCCAGCCTTGTGTCCTGCAATGGACTGGCACGCTGTTTAGGGCGTACCCCAGCCTTGTGTCCTGTGTTGCCTGGGATGGGTTTCTTGTATTTTCCTTGTTTTTTTTCCTCAAGGTTTAACTGAATAAAAAAATTTAAAAACTGAATGCGATATTTCAATATGCGACATTCTTTTGAATTAACATTTCCAAATGGAACATTGATAGATCAAAAACAGCATAAGCGAATATTAGAACAGTATTATTAATGACAGAACCATACTGTTGAATGGTACACAGTGCTGAAAATGGAAGGGGCTTTGAAAAGATTGTGATGTATGTGCTGGTAACTTTGCTGATTTCTTTCACAGTTCACTTTTAGCTGAATCTTTTTCGCCATCTTCAGCACTGTGTGTTTGACCTAAGAGGATGACACTGCTGTAAAAAGGGTTTGAGGCATGGTTATAATGGTGAGCCGTGGAATACTCCCTATTTTTCAAACTGCCCCTGCCAATGTGCGATTTGTAGCAGCAGGCAGGTGTTAGTTGGTACGTGAGCCCTGCTTCGGCTGCCTTTGCTTGGGGTTTGTGGTGAGGGCATACAGATCATGCTGCATCCTTAACTTGCTGCCTAACCGCCTTCTGCCCATTAGCCGTAGCTGGACCTACTAACTACAGCATATTTAGGACAGCTGTGATGAGTAGATGTGTAGAGATGTGTAGCATAAGCAAAAGATAGCTTTTTGTATTTATTTTCTCTCTCTTGCCGCTTTAGTGTTTCGGTTGCCTCCATTGCACATTGATTTCTGGCTATGATAAAATGACACATCTGGAACATAGTAGTCCCAAAGAGCTTAAAACACCAGTAGGGAGAAACTGGTTTGCTTTGGCATGGTAATATATGTCTTGCCTATCTGTAAAGACTTCTTTATTAAAGTACAAGTTAATAATCCAGCACTTAAATCCTTAGTTCTGTGGAGAAGTGAATGCCGGAATGATGGCAATAAAGTTTACATCATATTACCTATTAAACAATGGTATATATAAATCATTTGATTTAAAATAACAAACATGGCAAAGTACAATAACAACACCTAAATTACTTCATGTAATATTTATTGATCAATATTAATTTAATTTCAATTTGTATCTTTTGTATTGTTTTAGGTACAACTCATCCATCCATTTTCTGAAACTGCTGAATCCCATCCTGGGAGCAGGCAGGAACCAACCCTGGGCGGTCGCCAACACACCACAGGGCGCACACAGTCACACAACCGCAGAGCCAATTTAGACACACCAATCAAACTACCCTGCATGGGAGGAAACCAGAGCCACTGGAGAAGACCCACACGAACACAGGGAGAACGTGCAAACTGCACACAGAGAAGACACAGGACTGAACCCAGGCCCTTCTTGCTGTGAGCCAGTAGTGCTGACCACTGCACCACCACACCACCCAGTACACCTCAATAAAACCTGCTTTAATACCTGCTTTAATTTTTGTCAATCTAAATATAATAAACTGAACTGAAATGTATGTAGAATATTCTCCCTAAACTTTCTCTAGTTTGTAACTGATCCGCACAGCTGGGCAGTTAGATCATGGTTTTCTATGCTTGTCCTATGCTTACCCAGGCTCATGGGGTGTCTGAAGCCTATCGCAGAGGGTACGGGTGCAAGGCGCGGAACAACCCAGGATGGGAAGCCAACCCATCGCAGGGCACACTCACACACCATTCACTCATACATGCAGACTTATGGGCAATTTGGTAACTCCAATCAACCGGAGTACCTGGAGGAAACCCCACGATGCAAACTCCATGAACATCAAGCCATGGTTGGAGACTCGAACCCTTGCGATCACTGTTTTGTAACAATCCAGTCAACACTCATTAATTAATTAGCAGAAGGAACAAAAAAACAGTAAACACAGTGATTTGCCCCAAGGTCAAGTCTGAAACCCACTAGTGCACAGAAATTTGATTACCCAAACATTGAAAATGGTTTGAGATAATCAACAGGAATTAAGCACTAACAAATGAGTGTTAGCCACAGAAGAAATTATTTCTGGGTTGTGCAGAATGCTTTGAGTAATGCTGTGTGCTTTTGGAATTGTAAATCTTATTAACTAAGCTCACTCTTTTCCCTTTATTGGGGGAGGGCCTGTCCCGGCCGTGTGACGTTTCATTGACCAGTTTATAAAGGTGCTCAGATTGCATGCATTTCTCTTTTTATCTATAACTGCCTTGTGCTGTTTAACTGTTATGATTGTGAATATGCTATTCCTAATAGAAATCACTGTCGACAATGGTAAGGGCTCCACAATGTATTTTAGTGGTTATTAAAATCAAGTCTGTAATAATACACATTCTTTGTCCAACAATTAATTGTCAGGAATATGTAATATATTATGGCTATTCCCACATTCCCACTTTGTTTCCATATATTTTTTCTATTCTCATGCTGCATATTCATAAAATATTGTCATTACATCATTGAACTTTGCTTGTGCAGAATGACAAATTTGGATGTCCGAGAATAACAATGGTGCTGGAAGGCCGTATGTAAACCATCCCATTGAGGTGTCATCCCAGTACATGATATGTTTACAAGGTCACCAAATGGAAGGGAAATGAATCCAGCACCTCATGTGATTGCCACACCCCCATCATACGAAGCCACACCCATATGGTTCCCTCTTCGTCACCCCAGAATATTAACTGCACACCTGTAGCTCATCAGTTAGATCTGATTAGCAGGGTGTAAAAGCACTGGGTGTTCCATTACATTCCTGTGAAATACTGCTTGCGTCATCATACCAAGTGTCTCCTCTGTGGCTGCCCTGGTCCTGTGTATGACTTCTGTCTGTTCTTCAGGATTTCTGGCTCTTTGTTCTGCGAGTCGGATTTGCTGTGTTGTTCTTAACAACTTGGTGACCTTCTGCCCGCGTCTGAACTGCGGATTTGGATCAAGGGCTGGATGTGGTTTTCATCATCTACTCATATGTACTCTACCACCTACTGCCTGTTGTGACCGTGGGTTTTGGTTTATAACTCTGGAAATAAAACCGAGCTCTACTGCGCCAGTATCCTCTTTTTTCTGATCTTTATAATAATAATATTTCCACAATGCAGTCCTATAAATCACCCCCCTCCCCAACATTCATGAATAGTACGTTATTTGTAGTCGTATAGAATAAGCACCCAACCACCCATCTTCCAGGTCACACAGTACAGAAAAAAATAATTGATTTTTCTTAGCTGCAAAACAATTACCGCAATGCAAATTTATGCTTGCTAGATTTGAAAGAAGTGTCAAATGCCGGGAAATTGTTTCACTATAGGACAAAGCTAGCTGTGGCAGGTCTTGCCATTATGAAAGAATGAAAGCCATCATTTCATTCATCTCACAAGCCCTGGAGTTTCCATCCCTCTGCTGTATTCAATAAGTCAAAGGAAGACAGTATACTGTAATTTAATATGGTTGCTGAGATTAGGTGCCAAACACTCTCAGCTGGTTCCTCTACAGCACATTTGATGAATGCAGTGATGAGATATCGCACTCTCTTCTCTGCTTGCTTATCTTTGTTACAGCATAGGATCTATGGCTATATTTTCCTCATTAAAGGGACTTTGTTCTTTCCTTTCCTTTACATTAGCCCCTACTAATGGCATTCCACTGCAAGATATGAAATACCATGTCTCATAAACCAGCATGCCTGCAATTAGTACCGGGACGTATCTTCCCCTGCCATCTGTTTGTAACTGTCCCTCTACAGCTGATAGGTCTGCCCACAGCAGCACGCAAGTTACAATGCATGCATTAATGTCCGTTTTGCTAACTGTCTGACTGCTGCTACATCCACTGCTTTCACAGCTAGGTGCTACTATGACATACATGCTCCAAATTAATATAAGGTCCACTAATCTTGCCTGTCGCAAATATCTTTCTTGGCTGATATTAATCATTTACTCTGCAGGAAATCCAATCGCCAGATGGGTTACCCCAGAGATTTAGGATAACATCAAAGGATGTGGTTGAATGTGCCACATTCTTTTCGTCAACCACATTTACATTGATCTTGCGTTTCACCAGCTGTCATTTTTACAACAAAATGTCAATTAAATGAAATATGCAGTGACATGCTATTTTGTCAGTGACGGAGGGATTTAGGCAGAACCACCAGCTCATCGCAGTTCCTGTCCCAGGCCAGCATACTACTGGGGAATATTTACCATCAAGAAGTGTATACAGTAAAACCTCGGATTGCGAGCATAATTTGTTCCGGAAAGCACTCGTATATCAAAGCAAATTTTCCCATTAGAAATAATGGAAACTCAAATGATTCGTTCCACAACCCAAAAATATTCATTAAAAAATAATTTTTTATTAATACAATATATTATAAATATAAAGTCAGAATACATAAAACAAATTAACCTGCACTTTACCTATGAAAAGAATCGTGGATGGTGTAAGGGAGACGAGAGAGGAGAAGAGGAGGGTTATTTTGTAGGATGACTTTCACTACAACTAACGGAATCACTGCTATCTGTTGGCTCACTGGAATCTTTTTCTTTTTGTGTGACTTTAACAAGGAACCTATCCAATGAGAGCCGCTTTTGTCTCCTTTTCCCAGGATGTGGACATTGCATTGTTGTTAAACAGATTCATCGCTCGCACTGCTAGGCCCTTATTTGGGTGGTGCTTTTCTACTAAATTTTGACTATACCAGTGAGGGACGCCAACTGAGACCGAGCATGGGAGATGCCGACAGGCGATTACCCACAATCCCGCAGCGAGTTGTGATCATGTGATGCTCGGCAGACAAAGCGTATACTGTACGTAATACTCATATTTCAAGACCTCGCTCGTTTATCAAGTTAAAATTTATTCAAAATTTTTGCTCGTCTCGCTAAACACTCGCAAACCAAATTACTCGCAATCCAAAGTTTGACTGTACATCAAAAGCATCCAGCCATAACATTCCCATTGTTTTTGAAAGGTGTGCAAAACTGAGATATAGAAACACACTTAGAAAGTTATGGGAAAGTTACACTTGACACATTGATTGACATCATGCTGTATGTACACAACCTTGAAAGTGACAAGTGAGTATCTACAAATAGTTACGGATTTGTCAACAGTTCTT
This sequence comes from Hippopotamyrus pictus, assembly GCA_026781145.1. NCBI lineage: Eukaryota > Metazoa > Chordata > Actinopteri > Osteoglossiformes > Mormyridae > Hippopotamyrus > Hippopotamyrus pictus. The sequence goes on along the minus strand of JAODLC010000133.1, from coordinate 25,947,056 downwards.
GCTTAGTCCAGCAAAAGAGTGCATGTTGAATGTCTCTATACATCTTCCATCCTCTTATCCTGGTCAGGGCTGTGGGGTATCCATCTATCCATTTTCTGTAACCGCTTTTCCTATTCAGGGACACAGGGGATCTGAAGCCTACAGACACAAGGCAAGGAACAGCCAAGAATAGGACACCAACCCATCACAGGGCACACACACGCACACACCATTCACTCATACATGCACACCTGTGCACAATTTGAGAACTCCAATTAACCTCAGCATGTTTTTGGACTGCGGAGGGGAACCCAACGTACCTGGAGGAAACCCCATGACAACATGCGAAAATGCAACCTCCCCACAGGGAGCTATGGTGAAGACTCGAACCCTAGTCCCGGAGGTGTGAGGTGACAGTACTAACCACTGCGCCACCATGCCACCGCTGTGGGGCATAATAACAATAATTATATTATTATTATTGTCATCATCATCATCTGCTGAATTAATGATTAGACCTTTAAAAAAAAAAAACAATGCACCCTGCGTAACTGAGTGCTAAATAATGCCATCTGCTGTTTGTAAGGTTACTGTGTGTACAGAATTTGCACAAGCCCCCCCCCCACACTTCAGAGCCCCCTTATTTGGATGCGGGGGCTATGCGGTCTTGGATGCCTGTTCAAAGATGACCTTGCTCATAATGATAAACCCATGCGAAGCAGCGCAACAGTGTCACAAACTGCGATACATTACAACACTGTTCCGCAGCAGGGTAGTGCGAAGCAGCTACATCGAATGGAGAACCTGCCAAAACAAGCTGCATCACAATCTTCAGTTTGAGTCCTCCGTCGCTTTGTCTTTCTAACTCGGCTGACTGTAAAGATTTTCGTGATATTATAGATATTATATACACAATAGGTAGCCGGATGAGGCCAAAATGGATACAAGTTTATTGTTAAGACCCAAGATGGGCGAGCAGCTCTTGGTAGGGTAGGTGTCCATGCCCTATACATCAGGACATCTGCTGTCCTAATAGTTCACGACTGATGCTCAGTCACACGCAGAAGCTGGTGGTTTGAAGGTTCAGGTGTGTCAATACCTGAGGAGTCGGAACTTTGGGGCTTCCTACTCCCCATGAACTGGGTGTGGACCCCCCCCTGCAAAAGCAATTATTAGCTTGGGGATTTCCTCTTTTATTATTGTTTGTTCGTCTAAGACCATAATAAATGTCACTGCAGCTTTATATTTCACCTGCTTATCAACATGAGCATTTATCCATCCGTCCGTCCGTCCATCAGAGGAAGGCTTAGCTGCTGGTCACATGCAGTATTCAGCAGTGGCCCACAGTTTTACTCAACACGCTTTTGTTTCAGAAGCTACAGCAAAGTAAAAACAGGCTGTGCCATCTCACCTTAGAAAACTTTCACAGAAAACGCTTAAGGCAGTGATTAGCTTTGCTTATTTACCTCCTGCAAAGTGGGACTGGCATGTACAGCTGGCCCACCCCCACACCCAGACATTATTTATTTAGTTTTCCCCATAAGCGCTAAAAGCCCATCAAATATGCAGTGTATTAATAAGATTATTCCTGTTTAAGCGTCCAGTGGAAGAGAGATAGTACAACCTGAACCACGACAGTCTAGAAATTAATGAGTAATTCCTAATCATTCTGCTTAATTTCCTCTGCATTCAGACATGTGAATTACACTATTCATTTAATTTTAAAAAGCTCGGGCTAGTATTACATCAGGTCGTTAAGTCAGCCTTGTTGGTGGACAGTAGACTATCCTAATTGTGTTTGAACATAGACAGAATGTTGTCTCTCACCTAATGGTTTATCATATGTTTGAGTTATTCACAAAATCTAAATATAATATCTAAAGAGCAGATAAATACTGGTTTAAAAAACAAAACATCTGATACAGGACCGCTGTTGTAGGTTGGAGCGAAAACCTTTTTATTTTGTTATATATTAAGAAGTCACACTGCATCACTGGAGTAGTATTCAGATGCATTAAATATAACTTAAACCTAATAAAATATTTCTAAAATATTTCAGTCCCTGCTGCTGCTGATTGTCCTCTATGTTGTGTCAGTGACAGCAAAGGGACACAAGATGGAGTTCAGTGTTTTTCCCCCCTTCTCTGGTCAATATTCCCCCAATATTCACCATTATACAACACTACATTATTATTATAATTATCTTGCACAGAATGACATCTATTACAGTGCAGTCATAGACGATCTCTGCAATACTTCCTAACCTTTCAACATTCACAATACGACTAAGTACTTACAACTTTAACTTTTTTTCCCACTGTCATTATTATATGAAAATAAGATGAATATAAGTTGGGAATTTGAAATATGCAGAGAGAGAGAAAGATAGAGATGTATTACAGATATAAAGGGTTATACAGACTCAGTACAATTCTATAATAGATTTTTTAAGAAAAAAAAAATTATTGAAATAATTAACATATATATTGATTTTAGTACAATTACAGGTTTGTCAAAACTGTCGCTCTCTGCAGTATTAATAGATCAGTAGCAATGTACTTCACTTTAACTTTGTTGTACTTCTATTATTTTTAGGTGGTCTATTTCACCACAGGGGATGTCGGCAAGGACAGCTGTGAAGAAAAAGGGAATAGAAGAAGATAGATCAACCAAAAGCAACCAGAAGACACACTTTGATCATAATAGTACAGCAGCAGAAAATGGCTCTGGGATTCACATACCTCCCTCATAAGTACATTTGTGCAATTATCATTTTTAAATACCTGCCTTTTTTGGCAAAAATGGAAGTTGAGTAAGTATCCTCAACACAATTAAAAAAATTAAACACCATTAAATATGACTCCTAATTTTTAAATGTTATATACAGACATGACGTAGCATGTAATCAAGACATCTTCTTGTACCGTGAATTTAATTGTAAACATTTAGGTCAGCCATTTTACAGTGTTGCTGTTTGTCAGACAGCTCAGGGATGGGTTCGCACTTTTTCAGTGTGTGCTGCATGAGAAAGGACAGTAACTGAGAACACAAGTAGATTTCTGTACTGTGTCTACATTATTGGTTAACTTATCAGATCGCCTTGTTATTAACAGAGACCAGCTCTGCAATAGTCCAGACCAGACTTAAATTTATCAGGTCAGCTACACGTTGGACTTGGGCAGGGTTGTATCGAACCAGTTCCCCACTGTAGTAATGAGTTTTCCACCCGAGTAATGGACCTGGTTTTACACTGTCCTTCTCATTTAAGGCCATGAATTTCAGTCTAAGGTCAGAGCACACAATCTTGGGTTTCAATTAGCAAGGCCATTTCTATAGGAACTTTCATTTAAAAAAGTAAAATCTCCATTTGAATTTTCAAAAAAATTCGTATGTTCATCCTTGATTCCTTTGAGATATAGTGTGTTCAGGCCTATTCATTTAGAGAATTAAAAGGAAAAAACAACACTGAAATGTGACATGCAGTAATATATGTTACAGTCATATAACCTTCATATAACTTTTAAATGCAGCTTCTCTCTGATGGGTTATGGCTGGAAACAGTAGATAAGGGAATATCCAATTTGTTCTCCCGTGAAAGTGGTATACATTTTGAATGTATCAGGGTACTGCTTATAATGATTAGAACATGAGGCATCACGGTATTGTCATGCGATAGTATAATCTTAACAGACACGCAGACCTTAACACGATTTAATATGCCCCACAAATGCTATGCTGTTAAGGTGCTTAAGCACCTATGAAATGAGATTTTGTCTGACTTGAGTACTCCCAGTATTAATACCAAGAATGTAAAAATGGTGCCCCTATAAAGACCCCTAACTAAAGTTTATCCTGAGACAGTACCCCTGATTAGCTTGCCACTTAACAGAATCCCTCCACTGCCATCTGTGAGGGTCACCACGCTTTCCAGTAACCCATTTCTGGAACGCTTGGTCTTAATGATGTTTAGAAAAGTACTGTACGATATTCTGATGACCCCAGCGGAGAAAGTCTGGCACCTATACATTGCTGAATCACACACAGCAATGGATAAACCGTAGTGATAAAACTGTCAGGTGCTAATTGTGAGGTGGTCCTGGGCCAGATTCACCACTACTGACATTTCCATGTTGCGATCACGTTGTGCTTGCTTGCTGGCTAATTGCTACAGCGCTGTCACTCGTGGCGGGGCCCGAGCCTTGGCATTTGCATTTAACCTTTCGCATCTGTGGAGGGGGCTGCCGATGACACTCCCATGCACCCCCCAGCACCAAACATTCTGCCAGACTTGTCTCATTAGCTACTAAACATTAATTAACTACCGCAAGACTATCCAACTTTAAGCATTAGCATTACTGTGATAATTAACGGTAATTGTCATAACTTGAGTTTGTAATAATTGGCTGGGCAAGACGCCTATGTCAGTGTGTCACAAACACTTGGGGAACCGGAACACAAAGCATTTAAATAGTGACATCCATACATGTAAAAGATACACTTTCAATTCACACCCACAAATATAACAAATAAAAATACTCCTTCATAAACATAATGTAATTGTGCCCATAAGGTTCCTAGATTATTTTAAACTTTTTGTGACATGTTTTACCACATATTGTTGATAACTTTCATAATTTAAGTTTTGACTCAACATGCATACATTGCTGTTATGGACGGTTCCAGTCTGACCCTGGTCCTTTCTCCTCTCCATTTGGCCAGCAGGTGTTGCTGGCCATTTTGCTTTTTCCCCCTCTCCATAATACACTCCTTCTACCCTTATGTGTTTCACTGTTCCCTGGACTGCTACATAGCCCATTGGGCAGACAGTCCGGTCCGGAGTCTGTGAACTTGTGGGTTGCGGGTTTGCCGGCTGGCTTGACTAGTTTCTCTTGCTAGTGTTTATTGGTTTCCTGACTTCCCTCACATTTTACAGTGTTTTCTCTTGGCCTTGTTTGTGTTTTGGTTTCTTGTTAATTGTTCCTAATATATGGTTTTCATTCCGTTTTGGTTTTTGCTTCCTGCCTTTGTGATTACGCATGACTTCTCTGTATGATATAATCCTAGTGTTAGATTCTGTCTCCTAGTTTCCCTTTTACTCTATTAGTTCCACCACTGTTTCCCTGTGCCTCATGATAGGAGAACACTGCAAAACCTAATATCCAGGAGCAACACTTCTTAATCCCCACCTGTGGACCACGACACACAGCTGACCCCGCATACATTTTAAGGACGACTCCCTAATCAGGTTCAGCTGGGTGCTCACTCAGCACCAGGTGTAAACCAGGCCCATACCGACACTCTGCTTCTCACCATCATACATCCACTTCATAATAAATATACATACAAACATACATGTAAACATTTCAGCTTGCATCATAGCTATGATGTATTAAAATCAGACCATTTTCTGTCCCCCTCTAAAATAAATTAAAAGTCTTTTTCTTTGGTAGTATGCTATATGAATAGAATAAGAAAAAGTCATATGAATAGAAAGTCATTGTGATACAAAGACAGCCTTGAACTGAGGGGATTTCTATACTCCAAGCAGTATACAGACCTGTGTCTGGTTTAATAAGCGTATCTCAGCAAAATCTTTGGAGAATAGAGTGTTTGCCTGTGAGTTAAAGCCTTTGAAAACCCACTTATAAAGTGGCAACAGTGATAAAGGAATTAATTTTGCCTGCTGTTTGTTTTATGTGATGTCGCCAAAATAGGAGTGTACTTTGAGATTACATGCATTTACTCGACTGTTTCAGGCGTGGCTTTTATTCAATATCTTGTTCATACAATGAATCCAATGAACTCTTGTTTTAAGGCTTATAAATGATAACCAAAAAAACAATTTCTCGCACATGACATTCACCATTGCTTGAAATTGTGTTTGAAATGTATATCTTATTTAATTTTTTTGAACATGGTGTACTATCGCAGAGTGGTATCTAAAAGCATTTTACTCATGTCATGAAATGGAATCGCCAAGCGAAAGAAATAACTCCTTTAGATCTTTTACACACCTCAATAGACTGGAACTCATACCCACTGGAAGGAAATCCAGTCAGGGTGTAAATTTGACTTCAGAAGCTGCCCAGAATGGAAACCACCCTGTATGTTGTATAGATCACGAGCTACACTGAGCTAATTTAGCTGAATCTGAACTTTGCTATGGTACATTAACATGTGTGCCACCCCTAAGGATACTTTGTACCGTGTCAGACTGCATTCAAGCTCACCAACATTTGAACTTTGCGAATTCACTGCACTGGGGGAGGATGAAACAAGTCGCGTGTGAATGCTGAATTCACATTGCCCGAAAATAGTCAATGAGAAGGCCCCATCTCAAGTTACATGCTTCAAAAATAGTCAGTGTAGTGCGTCTTTCCTTGTCATATCTGAACACGTAGGATGCATGTCACGTCAACAGGTTGGTCACACATGAATGTGGCTCTGAGTCACCTCTGACCCTATACCTATTGCATCATATCATACATTCAGCTATCCATCCTTTTCTGTTGCTCATCCAGAGATGCCCAGACCTTCCTCTCCCCAGCCACCATAGTGTAGTGTACACATAGTAGTGTAGATGCCATAGTGTTGTCCCTAAAGCCAGTGTCATTAGCCCAGGATTGGTCCACTAAGGCCTCTGCCACCCTATCTACCAGATCCCTATGGCTCCCCCTGCAGGTGGTGGGCATACAGGAGCATAAACTTTTGCACTTTTTGTACATTTATCAGCCACACGTTCATCTTGTTTGTAACAGCTGGACTGTATGTGATCGTTGTCTTGTGTTAACTGTCTATGTATCTGCTGTTTATATAACAGCCAATGAGACTTGGCCAATAAGCCTGATTCCGATTCTGTCGTTGCCTCTTACTGTCATCCGCACTGATGTGAACACCTGTGGTTAATCTAAATGCATATGCTCAGTCTGCATTACAAAGGAGAAAGTTTCATGCCATCGCACACGTCAGTATTAATTGCACCCTCCCCTCCTGCCTGCCTCTTGGTAGGAAACATAAGCATATTTAAATGCTGTCCTTCACGAAGGAGCTCTTTGCTAACAGAGGATGCTCTTCCCTTTACTGTCAGATTCCATCAACATTGCACCCATGTTTATGACTTACAAAAGGTTATATGCATAAGTCCTAAAGGTGATGCCAAGCTTTTCTTCAATACTGGACAAGGTATTCAATATTCAGTATAAAACTCACAGCTACAGGAACAAATTATAAATTAGTCATATCCTGTATCTACACTTGAATATTTAAGCCGCAGAAGAGTATCAATAAAAAAGGGTTATGGGTGAGACAGAAGGGTGGAAAAAACAGGTAATTATTAGTTGTAGATAGTCATAAAACATACAGTATCATCTTCAGTAATCCTTCCTGACATGCTTGAAAACTGTAACTATAGTGACCATCATACAGAACAAAAAATTGTTCATATTTTTATATCCCTTCATCCATCACCTGTGACTGATGATCCGGTACAGCAGTGTTCCCGACCCAGTTCTCAGGGATTCACAGACAGTCCACATTTTTGCTTCCTCACAGCTCCTTGCCAGACATTCCACACTTTTGCCTTACCGGGAGCTGGGAAGGAGCAGAAACGTGGACCATCAGTGAGCCCCCAAGGACCAGATAGGGAAACTGCAATAGAGAATCATGAGGAATATGTAGCCTGAACACCTTGGGTGGAATAGTGGTCCATCTCATAGCAACATTTTTACATTTTCCTACCAACGTACTAGTTCTACCACTTATAAGGCAGTTGTTATAGTCTACTAAACAAATGTCTGGTTAAAAACAGTGCACCAGGAAGTAGGAAATGTAGCATTTAAGCAAATTCATGCAATTACATTATAGCCCTATGCTTGATATTTAACAGGAAGTACAGTAATTCTGTAGTCGTGATGCAATTATTCATCCACACATATTCTGATGGTACCACTGCACATCAAGGCTAAAAGACAAGTCCAATGATACTGATCTTGGGATCTGCACCTACAAATGTATGCATCCTTCCATAAATTTTTCATAACCACTTACCCAGTACAGGGTCACGATGACCCTGCAGTCTATCCCAGAAAGCACAGGGCACGAGGCAGGGGACGTACTGGAAAAGATATCAGTCCATCACAGGACACACACTCTCAGACACTACTGTTATTTTAGAGACACCTATTTACCTAACTACATGTCAATCTGCAGAAGGAACACAGGAAGAGCATGCAAACACACAGAGCTAAGGGCAGCACTTAAACCTCAGTATGTTTAACATTACAACTCCAAAATTGATGTACAAGCTCTACATACAATCCCCTGTTCTTGTGACTAGTTATCACAGTAGCCAATGAGTGAAGATCCATGAATTCAGGTTGAATAATGTGCTAGGAAAATTACTTACTCTGGAACCTGGATGCTACCCGTTCCAAAAGCCTCCCTGAACATTTCTGGACAAAATAAAACTTTTCACTTGAAGAATTTTTTCCCACATTCAGTGACCCTACTAAGTGGAAGCTGGATTATTATAATTTATTATTATTATTATTATTATTATTATTATTATTATTATCAGTAGTAATAGTAGTAATACTAGTAGTGGTGTTAATGACGACAACAAAAATAAACAATATGCATGCATGTTTTACACATTCTCATACACTTGCCTCTTGTACAGTTGCCTCTCTTACCAGTCTGTTATTTATTTTATGTTATGGCGGCGTGGCATGGTGCAGGCAGAAATGACAGTGACGATGCACTAGCAGCTCCAAGACAAAAGGGGTTTCTTAACAACAGTAACAGAACACACTGGGAAGGGCACAAATTAAAAGGACCACGAGGGGTCAAAAGCAAATGGGGAAAACAAGAGATAGCGACAAGTAACAATTAAGGTGGTAAGCAGGGCAACACCAGGAACAAAACTAAGAGAACAGGCAGAGTAACATTGGAACAGCACATAACAAAATGGCACGCTGCAGAACAGTTCAAGGCAGGGCAGAAAACTGAGGCAAACAAGGAACAGGTGTAAGACATAAACAATTTACCAATCAACACAGGCCGCAGGACAACAAGCAACAGAACAGAACAATCAACAAGTACTGGCACAAGAACATGGACAACAGGTGGAACTAATAACAATTAAACACAGAAACTACAGCGCTTTACAAATACCAAAAATTAGAAAACATTAACTGGGAATAAAACACTATGAACAGAATGCAAGGATAATTAAACAGAACCAGAAAGGAATACAACAGAACATGAGCAGGGAAAATCTAGGACAAGAAAACTAATATAGAAAACAAACACTAGGAAAAACTATAATAAACAGAACAGGTAAGGCTGGCCTCAAACCCAAGACTGCAGGGTTACAGCTTTTCATGCTACATACTCAACTCCCAAAGCTATGCAGCAGTCCAAGGAGCAGGGGAACACCCAAGGGTTAGACAGGTGAGTGAAAAGGCGGGCTGGCCAGCGACATCTGCTGGCCAAACAGGATAGAGACACGAAGGGTAGGGTCAGACAGATGCTGATGTCTAACCATGCACCAGAACAAATACCTCAGACTTGTGATTCTGATTCTGAAAGGATTCAAGGAAAACACTGGTTCTGTTTAAACACCTTTGTCTCTTGGTAGAAGAAGGACAAGAATGAAAACAAAACCTCCATGATGTGGTATTTTTTTAAAACATTTACCTCTTCGGCTTCTCCTCCCTTCCGGGCAAGTGGACTTCATCAAAAATCAGCCCACCATCATCCGCAAACTCCTTCCTTTGGGAAACTATGAGAGAGCAGTCACCATGCAGCTCAACAGGGCTGGCAAGGCCGATGGAGAGGCACTCTTCGCCTGGAGGGATATTTTTAGAGAGAAATTGTAAAGTTTTTTTTTTTTTTTAAACAGTTTTCCCGTTTCTCCTTGACGTGACTTCATTGAGAACATTCCCTTATTATGCATTATTATGCTTAGTCTACGCTTCATCTAAAATTGATTTATACCAGTTAAAATGCTACGATATAACCAATTTTCACAACCAATTCACTGTAGTTGAATCAGTTGTTTGAATCAGTCTGCCAGATGGATTCCACAAAAAAGATATTTCTTAATATAAATATAATGTTTAAAAGGACACTGGTCATTTAGTCCTCATCTAGTATCTCTTGGACACTTGGTATGATAATGGCCTGATTAAAGCAGTATTTCCCAGTCTGGTCCTTGGGAATGCCTAGGCAGTCCACGTTTTTGCTCCCTCCCAGTTCCTTGCCAGACAGTCCATATTTTTGCTCCCTAAAACATAGACTGTATGGGGGTCCCCAAGGACTGGGTTGGGAATCTATTGATTAAAGGATTCTCCATTCTCCTACTTTACGGTTTGCCACTTTTCTCTCTAAGATCAGGTGCTTTGTCCACTTTACTCACTTTGGCCTTTGCTTTGGACGTCATTGATTAAGTCAGGTCTTACGGGCTGGATAATCACTTGTGCTTGTGGAAAGTATAAAAGAAACTGCCTGCTGCCAATCCAGTGAGGAATACACCTTGCTCTTATGTTTATTGTGGTATAGTAACTATTATTTTTCTAAAACTAGAATCTCCATCTGAATGGTTAAAATCTAGCTTTGTGGAAACTAAAAACAAACGAGCATGAAGTTTGCCTTATCTCAGGCCTTATCAAGTGAAGTCCTGCAGGTTTTTAATCACGCCTCAATTTTCCAGTTTCCAATTTGCCTCCATTATTTCACATCTCTTAATATGCCCCTGTTTCCATCTTCGGAGGGTTAAGGATGAATACTAGCTGGCTCTTGAGCTGCATGAAGGGGTGCCATATGTTGAGCGGTAGAAAGACAGGGGCAGCATTGCAGTTTGAGAAGAGCACTAATCTAGTGAAATCCCCATTCGGGTCAAGTTGCCAATAAGCTTCAGAGATCCAATGCAATTTCACAACAGTGTTGAAACTACTACATAAATATGACAGATGCATATGCGGTTATTGTAATACAAGTTGACTGCTATTGCATTGCTGTGCTTTAAAGTTTAATTATCAGGATAAGCAAAATGTGCTGTTCCATACTTGGATGATTATGTTCATTGGTATGTAATGAATCCTCCTAAGTAATCAGCCTGCTTATTGCATTCTTGCAGAAAACAAATATTTGTTTTCAGCTGGAAATCAGCCCCTGCAAAACGCAGTTTTTCTTTTACTTTACTGTGAATGATCTAGTCATCCTGGTCCAAGAAAAATAAAAACTAGTGGATTTTATCCCCCGAGTTTTACTATGTTCTTGCTATCAAACAAAATAAAATTGGCTTGGGGGGCACAGACAACTACTTTCTTGTTTATAATCTTTCTGTCCTTTCTTGTTATGCACACATCATCTTGATCTATGCCCTGTTCTGAACAAAGCACAGCTGACTATACTGTATGTTTTATTCCCATACAGCAAAGCACACCAGTCTGAGAGAGCTCATGATCCTGTGTTTTACTTATGTAGAAAGAAGGTCATAATGTCTTTTTGAGGAAAAGTCTCACTTTAAAATGCTCTAAAGCCTTGTATATTTCATATTCTTACTTTTGTCATACATTTCATGTGTTTAATTTGTCAAGGATTGCCTGTTAAGGGCTAATATGGCAGAAAGTTCAAAAGTCCTGTCTATCAGTATTGGGGCCTTTAATAATGACAGAGATTATGACAGAGTAGTCTTCCTCTGGCTCTGTACTGTAAGCCCCATTGTCCTTATTCCACATCCCTTTGTGTGGGCACTTTCCACTCCTGCAGCTTACCCTTGGTGTAGTGTCTCTAGCTCACAAAACCAACTTTCCATGAACCATTTTGAGCCTGCCTGGTAGCCTTGCCATGTGACAATGCAATTATCCCCTGCCGCAGATAATCACCATCATTTCACAAGGCACAATATTCGTGCACGTGTGCAAACCAGGTGCATGCAAGATTACAGTCAACACAGTTAAAGACCTCCATCTTCTTATTTCTTGTGTCATGAAGGATTTTTTTTCCCAGTTTAATGGCGGGGTCTGACTGTAAACCTGCAGGATCATTCCCAAGGTCTAAGTTTAAAAATCAAGACCATGCTTCTCACATCACCTGCCCAGCCCAGTAGTAATGGGTACATGATTTACAGACATAATCCGTGGTACATTGCTGTAAGCTTACCTGATGTTCCAAAGAGTATTTTTGGCTTCTAAATTCCCCTCCTGTCTCGTAATAACAAAGGCTCTTGTCAACTTTTATTAAGACAGTGTGAAAAGGAGCTTGTTCTTCACCTCCAACTCTTATCAATTAGGCCAAGAGAAAATGTCACCCTGGCAATGCCTGGACCGCCTGGAGCAGACGTGAGTTTGCCGTTTGTCACCTTCCCTGAGTATAAAACATGTCAACAACACTGTCTGTAGCTCTCCATCCCTACTTTCAAATACGTCTCTGGAGGGCCTGTATATGCTGTTTTTCCCTCCCCAAAATGTCAAAGTACTCTGTTGCTACATTAAATCTGTCCTTTTTTTCCTTTCTTGCCTAACTTGTAGGACGCTTGCCTAGGGTGTCGTTCAAAAGAAAAAAAAAACAAAAATTATTTTTTTTTCTTTTTTTGTAGGACCTAAAGTCACTTGTAACAGCCACTGTCAAGGACACTTCAGATGTGCATATCACTAGAACGAGCCATTCTAGAAAATGACAGGACAAAGAACTTGCCTCTGCTTTTGTCATGTCTGTTGTGTATCTGGGGGAGAATCTCTAATTGATCTATTTCTAGTGTTTATAGCAACAAGCCAATCTTGCTCATATTATTATCAATATTATCAAGCAGGTGTTAGCTCAGTGGTTTCTCTAGTTGAAATGAAATTGTTTCGGATGTTTAAGGAAAAGCAACAGTGGACAGCTAAGGGGAGAAGTAAAACCAAAATCATTTGATATGTTTTGGAAAGTGGCTACTTTGAGTGACGTCATCATGGTGTCAGCATTCAGACCAGAGCGATCTGTCATGACACATTCAAACTAGGGGAGAGAATACAGTAAATGTGGCTTCTGGAGGCATTTAAGTACTGAGACTGCAGGTCAAATGGATGATGGTGTGGGAAAATATAATTTAAATTTAACAAAGAATCAGAATGTGCTTACATTTTTATATACAGTACCACAGTTCTTGAACTCATTAGAACTCGAATTTCTTAAAAGTCGAACCAACCAGTTCGGAAAAAAAATTACCTAGAACTCGATCTGAATCTCAGAAGTCAAATCGTGAACGCCAACCTAAGATAACTTTTATGCGCGGGAAAATGAGTCACGCAGCACGTCTCTCAGCGGAAACAAAGGGTAACGCTTCAGTCTCAGCCTCGCATTCGCTGTTATAGCATCGTGCATATTTAGACTAAATGAATAAATATATTTAGACAGTAAAAATACATTTAGACAATGATAGACAGTAACAGTGTCACGCCAAGCTCGTCCATCCTCGTGTGTGCCACGCCCCCTCATAACCCACGTGTACTACCCTGATTTTTTCCAGCTGTTTGATGTTAGTTTTGACCTGTTTAGTGTATACTGTATCAGTCCACATCTGCCTCTGTTTCCCAGATCTGTCAATAACGTTTGTCCCATGTGCTCCCCTGTATACAGAATAAATAACCGTTTACCTTCCTTCCTGGCTGGATCGCTTGTTTGTCCGCTCGTCTGCTCGCACAGAATACAACAAACAGTAGTTTTTAATATAAAATAAAATACATTTAAAAATAAAGATTTCTTATAAATTATTTTAATATTAATAATAAACCATTAATACATTTAATTATAATAATATTGTCGTGCGGAGACAAAGGCGCAGACGTCAGGATATCGGGGAATACGGGGTTTAATTACAGGTAAGGCAGGCAAAACACAGACGGACAATACAATGACCGGACTGGGGAA
>JAODLC010000133.1:25894057-25905925 GCA_026781145.1 Hippopotamyrus pictus | reverse complement strand
GCCTTACCTTGTGCTTTAACTCTGCTACCATGGATAGAGACCGACCTTCTACTTTAACTCTACCACCGTGGACAGAGCCTTACCTTGTGCTTTAACTCTGCCACTGTAGACAGAGCCCTACCTTATATAAAGCCACCATGGACAGAACATTACTTTATGCTTTAACTCTGCCAGCATAGACAGCAAATTACCCCCACAAGCCCCACCCCAAGTTTGAAGTACAGCCCATATTTCAAGACTCAACCAAAGCTAAAAAACCATGTTCATGACTCCCTCAGCTATGTCTTCTCAGCTACTTTGACTCCCTCAGCTATGCCTTCTCAGCTACTTTGACTCCCTCAGCTATGCCTTCTCAACACTGGGCTGGGGGGTGGGGGTTTGGAGGGCCATAGACAGGGGGCTTTAAAGGATAGAGCCACGTAATCAAGCATCTTTAGCGCAGTTTCTATAAAACAGTGCTTTTTAAATATTTTAACAGATTCAACCTAACAAAAAGCTATTCCCTAAATGTTCTTTTACTATGCTGGAATTAGCACATTAAGCAAAACACGGTTCATGAATTCCGCAGATGTGAGTCACACTTACGCTTACACACCTTTTTGGGGTCAGTGTAACTTAAGCCTATACAAGCTGATATCTAGTTTATGGAAAGGAGTCCCACAGTCCCAGATCTCTATTGCTGGCCTTTGTAAACAAAATTCAAAATATATTATGAAAGTGGTTGGTCTTAAAATCATGTTATTTTGCTGCGTGGTCCATTAACTCCTGTTACAATACATGAGATAATTCCTTCTTTTTATGTAACTTCTTGTCAACCAAGTGACATTGTCTCCTGACTTTTCTACCATAGTTTAAACTTGGCACTGGAATAAAACGCTCAACGTGTATCAGTATGGCAAAGTCCTCTGGGACCTTTCACTGAAAGGCCTATTTAAGCCCATTTCTGCAAACACTCCTCTGTAGTCCCATAAACAGGAGCAATGACCGTTTACAAGGCAAACTATGGCCCCAGAGAAGTTTTCCAGTGTTATTCTTCCGTTACGTGATTGCTGGTGTCTTGCTAATGAGAGCAGAGTGACCACGGTAGTGGGGGCCCCATGATGTCGTCCCACCCAGCCTCTTTTTACGAGCAGATAGGGAAAGAGCTATTGCTAAAATAGATCATGTAAAATTAGCCACATACGCTGCTGTCAACCTAGACGTCCTCACTTAATCTTGGACTGTTGGCTGACTGTTGCCTTTGCAGGTCAAATGACCTCCGTAAATCAAGCTTGGGGGTAAGTATTCCTCTGTGCAGAAGCTGGCAGGTTCTTAGGAGAACACCAATGGGGAATAGGCAGCAATCAGGCTGTCTGGGAATTGAACCTGGCTATGAAGCCCAATGTGGGAAAATAACCTAATCTCTTTCTTAAAGATTAAACCATAAAAAGAGATTGATCAGCTTCCAGGAACAATCCTAGATTGAGACGCAGAAAGATTTAAGTTTCAGAAATTGGCTTGATTTGGTGCGCTGACCTGCACACCCTGGTGCAGACGAGCATCATACTCTCTCTTTGTTTTCCTTGGCCCTGCGCTTCAGCTTTTACCTGAAGCTTCTGGGGATGGTGTTATCGAAAGAAAGGGATTCTGACATTTTAGCCTAATTCTCAAGAAATGAAAGAGCAAGTGAAAAATATCATGTATCAATGAATGTTTTGTATACCACTCAAATGACAAAAGAATAATGAAAAACATACTTTTTGCATTTTACATATTTTTTGCACAGAGGTAAACCTGAGATAATTGAAACTGGGGTTACTGAAACCACGGATACAAGGGAACTATTGCAATGCAGACACTCCAGTAGCAAACAATATCAGTGGTTTAATCTGACATTACAATACGGGCAAAACATGTTTTTGCTTTTTTCGTATTTCTTCAGCAAATGCAAAGGGGAAACTTAAAGAACACGTAAAGAGAATGCTGTCCGTAGTTTTTTTTTTTTTGGGGGGGAGGTGTGATATTAGAGAAAGAAATAAGGTGTTTGGCAATAACATATTTTGGCTACGATGACTCTAATGCAACTTTAATCAGCTCTTTTGATGGGGGCTTAGAAAATGATATAAGCAGTGATGGCAGGACAGCAAGGGTTTTAAGAAGCAACAGTGTCCATTTATCAATGGCATGTATATCGCGGGCTTTACGATATCTCCCTGCCTATCATAAGGCACACCAGGAAGTGAGTCTCCTCGATTATGGAACAGCCGTAGCAATAAACTGGGATTTATGCAGTGCTTTTATCTGTTCGATTCCTTCGCCTGTCATTTTATGGGATACCTGGACTATTGAGCCAAACATCAGCAGGGCAGCCTTGAGGTAGAGCCATGTGAATGAGTGTGAGATATAGGGGAAGGGAGAAGCTATCGAAGGGACATCTTGGAAGTTTAATGCAATGCAGAATGAGTCAACAGAAACAAAAATATATAAACATTAACCATTCCAAGGACACCTGTGTCTTCTAACAGCAAAAAGTATTTTACCCAATTGAGTTTTTTTTCATGGCGAGTTTCTGTGGAGGAGAGCAGCATATTGATTAAAAAAAAACATTTCTTTGGGAATATCTCAATGAATATTTAAGTAAAATAAGTCAAAATATTGTTCTGAAAAAAGCCTGTTACAGATGACAACAGATAAATATTCTCATGGTAAATCCCATATAATAAGTACTATGAGGAAAAAATGATGGATTTCAAAAACTACTTCAAAAGCGTTCACTCCCCCAACTCCTATCTCCTGGAAAACAAGAGTTTATTATAGAACAAGGATTCTCAAGTTCTTCGTAAATCCAAGAGAGAGTTCAGCATAATGGAAATTTCTCTGTTTCTTATGCTAAGACTGTACACTCTGGGAGAGAGATATGTCCCTGTCTTACTACACAAAAAGGCCTTAAAGCAAGTTCTTTCATACTGTCTTAGTCAGTTGTTCTTTCCCAAGGTCAGTCCTTGGAGTGTTTAGTGCCAAAGGGCCAAGCTAATCAATTGTTCATTCACAACAAAAGAAGAACCATGGACTCAAATGTAGCACTTAGAACCTCTTGAACTGATTGAGTTTGACCAATGCAACCCAGTCACTATTCATTTTCTTATCAAAATTACCTTGATTTTTTTTTTTGGAAAAATATAATTACAAGGTTGTTGATTTTGCTTTATCTATTCATGAGGGATGTTCTTTACCTGAAATTCTGCAGGAAGAGTATTAACCTGTAGGCCTATATATAGTATTGAAATGTCTTGTATGTAGACTAATTTCCTGATAAACCAAATGTGACAGTTACTGTAGCATTTAAAATAAAAGCAGCTTCATCTTCATGCATCCATCAAGGTATATTTGCTATTATACTGATCTGCTACTCATACATTTACTATAAGTTCTCATTGTATATCTAACATCATTCTTGAGTGGGGGTGGGTAGTTAAAGGGTCTGAAGAACAACTAAATACAGTAAGCAAATGGTGAAGACATTTATCAAGATTTAACATGATTTGAGTTAAAATAAACAAATTACCCGATCTACATCAAAATACGTGTCACATCTCGGGAAGGTAGGAAACGGAGGCAGGCGTGGGGAAAACCAAAACGAGCGTTATTTAAACAAAAACAAGCGAGACAAAAGGAAATGGATCGCGAGGGGTCAAAAGGGGGTAGGGAGAATCAGGAGAGACCACGGGACAAAGGGAAAGCTGGGGTGCACATGCAGGCAGTAACATCAATGACTGGACTGGGGAGATGACAAGGAGGCACGCTACAAATGACTACATTATTATTTTTGATTATATGATAATTATTATGATAATTACAGTATATTAACAGTATATTGTAATATATAATATCTAACTATATAATCAATATCAGATTCTATATTTCTTGTTTGGATGTAGGAAATGCAAGGTGGTACTTTTCACATCAATTATAAAAATCATAACAGCATGTACCTGGTAAAAGATAACGTAGATGTTTGTAAGATGGATGGATGGATGGATGGATGGATGGGAAAAAGCCAACCGTTAACTGATGTAAATTTATTCTGAGGACAAAAATCATCAGGAAAAAATTATTTTCACAAAACCAAATGTCCCACAATTATTGACACACATAGAAATTCTTATGATCAAAATGTAACTGACATATTTTCTCCATTTTTCATTTTACATTTTTAAGTTGATCGGAGTGTGTAGGAATTTACAAGCAGTAACCCATGACTTCCATATCTCAGTGAGGTATAAATATGAGGTGACACAGAGGCCAAATTCCCTTACTCATTCATCAACATAGGAAAGATAAGAGAGCACACCAATCAAATGAACGAGAAGTGGTTTGACCTTCATAAGTCTAGAAATGGTTATGTATAAAAAAGTTAAACTCAGCTTGAACTATTACAAACTTGGCCTGGAAGAGAACCTAAATTTTTTGTGTCCCTGTGCACAGTGAGGTGGGTGGTAAGAGAGGCACCATGGCAACAGGTTATTTGAAGGTATTACAGAGAAAGGGCTCTATTTTCCAATGCAGAGTGTAAGGCGCAACTAACATTTATGATTGTGTCCAAGTCCATTTTGCTCCTTTGATGGGGGAAAAACCAGACTTCGTAACAGCGCAAAGAGCAAAAAGGTTATCTGAGGTTAATCGGAACGGTGCATAACCTCACCTTTAAAAGGCAGCAGCGCATGGTCTATGGCGGATTGCTATCACAATGGTGCATTTGCCCAGCAAGCCAGATCACTTTTCGCTCGAGGAAACGCACGTGCTGTTGTGCGAGGTGAAAATGCAGGAGCAGGAGCACCACTGCTCCACTTCTAACTGCTCTCCTCTCACTTCGAGGAGAGGCTGGCGAGGGATGAGGTAGCAGTGAGCGTGTCCTCATTTTCTGGCATCACCAGATCACCCGTGCATTTAGACGTAGCTTTTGTCGGTCATTTCGCTGCCCTAAAATAGCAATGCGCCAACGATCTGACCAGTCAAGCCTCATTTAAAAAATACCACTCCTATGGGCATGAAGCAGGCGCAATATCATTTGCAATTTCGACGATGCGCACAAAGGCATGAAAATTAGCAATTTGCTGGTCTGAAACTAACAAAAACACATTGTGTCACGTTTGCGGCAGTAGAAAATAGGGCCGAAAGACTTTCCTATCATTTAATTACAAATGTAAACATTGGTGCTTGCTAAACACTACTGGATATTTGACTCGAACCGCGTTCTATGGTCAGATGAAACAAAAACTGAGCTTTTTGGCGACAAGATGGTCTCCCAGATGGTCTCCAGCCTATTTTATAACACTATTATAA
Source organism: Hippopotamyrus pictus (assembly GCA_026781145.1). NCBI lineage: Eukaryota > Metazoa > Chordata > Actinopteri > Osteoglossiformes > Mormyridae > Hippopotamyrus > Hippopotamyrus pictus. The sequence goes on along the minus strand of JAODLC010000133.1, from coordinate 25,900,603 downwards.
CAGGCAAAGCACCTCAGGCATAAACTCAAGGTGTATTTGGTGCAAAAATAAGGACAGCTACACTGAAAAGAACCCGATTCCCACTGTTAAGTATAACAGAGGTTTTCCAAAGGCCCTGGGAACCTTGTTAGGGTCCAAGCATCATGGACCTTAAATCACACAAGAAAAGTTACAACACAATCATACTTCTCCCTTGGTCTAAACACTGCTGAAAACCGGTGCAGTGAGCTGAAGAGGAGTGCGCAAAGGAGAGGAACTAAGAACCTGGATGATGATCTGGAGAGACTGTAAAGAGGACTGGTCTCAGGTTCCCTGCTCTGTGTTCTCCAACCTTAGACTCTTTATTTACAAAAGGAGGCTGTAATACATGAAAGGGTGTCAATAATTGTGCACATACAGTATGGTTTTGCTAAAAATACAAAAAATTTTGAGGGAAATTTTTTCTAAAATTTACTTCCAATCCAATCCAGCTTTATTTGTAAAGCACTTTAAACAACTTTATGGACAAAAGTGCTGCACAGAGGGATAAATAAAAGAGAATAGTTGCATAATAAGTAAGATATTAAAACATTCACACACTTAAAAATAGAAACTGAGTAAAATAAATTAAATTAAAACCATTAATTGTGAGTAAAAGTCCATCAATAAAGTAAATTAATAAAGAAAAGGCTAAGATTAAGATAAAATTTACTACTAAAATCAACATCTCACAAAGTGCAGAATCAGAATCATTGAATCAGAATCATTGATTGATATGAAAGACAAAAACAAATCAAGATCACAGGGAAAAAAATGGATCAGTATTTTGGCAATCCTCACTAGCTATTTTTTACTCCTTGTAGGTTTTTAACTCAAACCATAGCAGTTTTTTTTATTCCAAACATTTATTATGCAGGCACATTTACTGCCAAGATGAGACTGACTGCCACCCCACTTTGCTCATGGGACAGGCTGGTAGCTTACTAGTTAGCCCCTTCAATATTAAAGACATCTGTGTGACAAGGCGTGCTTTTACTGAATGCCAGCTTAGATGTTCCTGCACTAAATAAATCTCTGCATCACTATGAATAGTTGTAGCAGAACAATGTTCACTGAAGCAAATATGCATTTTAAACAGATAAATACAGAAAGCAGTATGCAAGCAAGTACGTTTTTTGGTTATTTGCATAACATTTCTTGATTTCAGTATTTTTACCCAGTTTCAATTAAAAACAGATTCTTTGTAGTATAGAAATGACAGGAAATTTGAGCATTTGTTTCAGTAATTATATCTTGAAGCAATATTATTGGACTGAATTTTCAGAATATTGTGAAACAAATTCAGCTGTCATGGCTGCATACACTCATTCACAACCATGCTTTCATATGGTATAAATTTCCTCATAATTACACTAAATGCACTTTGTTATTTGCTTTCATTATGGCTGTATTATGCAACAATTTTATGTATACCCCTTAAAACTAGGTTTTGTAATGTGCTGCTGAATTTGAATCATAATTGATCATGAGAGCATGAAACACAAAACTGTTTGTGTTTTTTCCCATTATATTAGAAGTTATTTCCGCTGTAGCAATAGCCATGATATAGTGAAAGTCAGTATAAAATTATTTGACTGGAATTGGGATTCCATCATTATATATCGTGTACTGTACACTATTACCACATAATTTGCAAGAAACTAGTAGTTTTCATAAGTTTCATCTGAAGTAATACTGTAATGATCTGAAAACACTATGCATTACAGTCAAGGTTTTTGCAGAGCTCACTATGTTGTAACATCGAGCTAATAAAATATGCTACATCTATCCTACTAATCATCATTAAATCTAAAGCTCTATTACACATAAGCACAGGCAAAGGGTAAAATGACAATCAAACTAGATTTACACCCAAAAAGTGGATTGGTGGTTCTGAGGCTAGGGATCTGTACCAACAATCCGATGGTTGCTGGTTCCTATCCTGTGAACGTCAGGAGTGATCCTATTCCATTGGGCCTTTGAGCAAGCCCCTTAACCTGCAATTGCTTTGTCCTGGGTATGACATTAATCTACAGCCAGTCCTATAAGGAGGTCCTCCAACTTACAGGGGAAAAACTTGGGGGTCGGTGGCAGGATTGGCACTCCGGCCGCTGGGAAAAACACTGGTCCATTCAGACTAGTGTGGTGCTGAGGTATCACCTGCCACATGGCTGCACTCATGTTCTCATCCATGAGGTGGTGTGAGGGGTGCGGCAATGCACTGTGTCAGTGCCTGCTCCTTATCTTACACCCAGATTCAGTTCAGATTCAATTATACAGAATTACTGAAGCTGAGGAATTCTAGAGAAGGGGTTCAAGATGCTGCTTTGCCTCGGTACATAGCATTAAGAATTTGCACATAATAAAAATGCCCAAATAATACAGATTATCTTCAGAGCATGCCATTCTTTCTTTACCATTTACAGAAAGCTGTTGGAATTGGACATAATGCTAATATATAATAATGCTAATCTAATCTAATAGGCACCAAAAGGCAAATGTATTTATATGGCACAATTCAAAGTGCTTTACAGAGGCATACGGATATATTTAAAATAACAGTCATTAAAATGGCTAAATTATTGTGGCGCCTGGCAGACTGAGGCATCGTGAGAGTGATGAATGAAGAGAAAGAGGCACGGACTTGCATGAAGCTGCATACTCTATGGTAGTCCTGATAAGGACTGCACAAAAAGGAGCAACAGCACATACTGTAGACAACCAATGGCACAGAAATGCCGGGAGGGTCACACGAAGGACACTAAGGCACACACTCAGTGGGTAATTACACAAGGGCTAAGACGTCAGGATCAGGCAAGCACCGAGTATAAACACATGTAAGGGTACACGTGGCAGGCGGGTATACAAGCACTTACAGCATCAGGGACTATTTACAATGGCTCACGAGCATGCTGGGATATTCAAAGCCAGTCGAAGCTACATTGTTTTTAGCGCATGACCCAAAATAGGTAACGTGGTGAAACTTCTGGCACAATGACGGCTGCGCATCACCTAAGTGATACCAAGCTGATAATAATGGTAGGAAAAGTGAGCTAAGCACGGTACGGGAGAAGCTTCTGTACAGCCCTTTGTGGCCATTATTATTCATAGCACTAGCAGTTGTAGCTCTAGCTGTGATGGTAGTTAAATTCAGGATGATAAAAGCATATAATTGCTTAGGAATCTAGCTGTTTGTAGCTGATTGATTAAATAAATGAAAGGCTAAACTAGTGGCCTGTCCCAGGGGGATCTTTAATGTCTTATATTCCTGCCCTGTTCAAGCTGTCAGTCAAATTCCTCCTGACAGATAGAAGCTTGCAATCTGTGAGCTGCTCCCCCTTGTGACTCATGCGGGTGTCACCTTCTTCATTACATGAAAAGGAGGATAAATACTCACCTGTAATATCAGCATGTTCGCAGTAAAAGTCCATAAGTTGGGAAAGTTGTATTTCAGATGTTACGGAAATTTTAAGTTCTCAGTAAGCCTTCTATCAGATCAAGTCCATTATTCAACAGTGCAATATAGACATGTGAAAATGGGTGAGACTTTTCCTTAGGCTGGGAAGCTCCCATGTCATATTTATACCCCAGTGGAACCGAGATCAATGAGCAAATACCGTTCATTCCTCAGTGGCCAATGAACATATACCGTCGACTCTTCAGTGGCCAATGAGCATAAACTTTGCTTTATACGCACTTGGAATTCCAAGTCAACATGTCGTAAAACCCAACAATGCCTTCAAGCTACACCCTGCACCTAGTCAGGATAACTAAGTATAGTAAAAGTTCTGGCACAAACCACTTTCACAATCATATTGTTGCTACTTTAGCATACAGAGTAACAGCATAGTTTGTGTTTTATATGAGCGCTGCAAAATAACAGAATAGCCATTAATACTGGAAAATGAAAACAATAAGAATCAACATCTACTACTACATACAACAAATTCCCTGTATTATGTTGAAATTGTTATTATTGGTTCATTTTGCGTAATTGACTTCATAAAGAGCATATAAGCCAAGGCTAGTCACACCAGCGGTGCCAAGGGCTGCTAACTCAGTAAGGTGTGAGTAATGTTAGGGGCATATTTCTGCTAAATGTCTTTCTATGTGAAATCACACATGGGACTCTTTTCCAGGTTTGAAGTGGGGTGAAATCTGTCATTTCTGGAGATGGGAAAGTCAGCCTGGTCCCAGATGGTCTCCAGCCTATTTTATAACACTTAACAGGCAAAAGCACCTCAGGCAGAAACCATTGTTTTGCTACAGTCAGCTCAAATCATGCAGTTGAGGAAGCTGTACACAGTTGATTTGAGACGCTGCCAATATCAAACAGCTACCCCAGTTCGTCACAGTTGTACTTCGTTATTCTGTATTATGCACATGGTATGCTGAAGAGTTTACTAGGCAGTATCTTTTATTCCAAGTGACAAAAGAGCTTAAAATTGTATGGCTTGCCCTCTTGTAAAGCCAAACATTTCCATTTTTTACTATCATGACTGTCAAGCTTCAGGCTTCCACCAGATATATCCAGCTGATAATCAAGACACTTTTAAATTATGGTTAAGATATTATTATATGGAGAAACATTTTTTTTTTCCTTTTAAAATTGGGTTTTATTATTGAATTTTGTTGCTTGGGCAGTGGCACAGACCTTATCCATTGGTTGAGAGCTCAGTGGGGGTTTCAGTCATGTCGTTAAGGACTTCCTGGTCTATTGTGACTCTCTAATTGAATTTCCTAATTACTAACTTAAACTGATTTGAAATGAGGTTAAAATTACGTAAGTTGCAGGTGCTCCCTTGCGGATCGGATGAGGAAAGCTATAAAACTGCCAGGATGATAAAGATGGTTCTGCCTCGTCTGCAAAGGCGTTTAGAAGACATGTACTCACATTTTGGGCGAGTCCCTGGTAAATTCACTTTAATTTGACGTTTATTGTGTCAATTGTTCCCGGTAATATGTCATTTTACAATTGTGCTGAATTAGCTGAATAGTTACATCTAGCGAAATGACTCCAGAGTCAAAGCAGAGCAAAAATTAATCAAGGCGCACGGTGTGAAATCAGCGCGGGTCCCCCTTGAATGCCTAGTGCCACACGACCCTGGGAAAAGCAGCCATGCACTCAGCTGTGAATGCAGTCGTGTAAACCATCCTCTTGGCGGGGAACAAAAAGAACTGAGCCTGATGTCATTAACTGTTGCATTGTTATCATGGCTGCCAGAGTCTCCCAGCACTCCTGGCAAATCGGATGCTGTTGCATCACCCTAATCGTCTCAGAGATAATTAACAAGGACCCTAAAAAAAAACTGCTGTCCATAGGGAACACCCACTTAACTCATATCCTGTCCTCTCCTCTGTAGTACTTACCCTGCTGAGGTCTTCCAGTTGCATATATTCAGTTAAAGCGTTGCCAAGGGATGTAGCGCTGTATCGAACTGAACTTTTGTCCCACCCAAGAATTAAACATCGAAACCAAAGATGTTGCATGTGCAACGTGGCTTTTTTAGAGCTTCACCTTTGTAACTTCATGGACCCTTTTAGATGGGGGGCAATCTCAGTGAGTAATAACTAGATCCATACATTGGGCTGATGGGGGAAGCTCCGTTGTCAAGGAACTGTCAGGGATGCTTAAAAGTTAAACAGAAGATAAATGGGACTGTGGCCAAATGCCAGAGTACAGTGCCTCCACTGACAGAACTTTCGTCTTTGTTTCGCCCTAAAGGTTCTGCACGTCAGGGGCAATTAGGCATAAATGTAAGATTATTGATAATCTCAAAGTTTTTTGTCAGCTCTGATCTATGGAGTCTGGCGGAGGCTGTCCGGCATTTAAGAAGTCCCTACTGAAGGCTCTAAAAACCATTACATATGGCTTTCCTCTTCATTAACAAACTCCATCCACATAGCACTCTCAGAATAATTGCCCCAAAATAAACCTTTTTTGTCACAATATAATAAAGTGGTTTGTTAGGATGGAGCAGGTTGTAAGCAGCTGTATGCAGCACCCAGAGAAAGTACTTAATGTGGTAGAAACATCCTCCACCATTTGTAGCAGGCCAGTTACATCAATGTCCAGGACATTCTCCATTTTTAACATCTGGGAAATTAATGGCAAACAGTGAAGACGTCTTGTGATTTGTTTCCTTACTGTCGTCGGATTAAACTGTGTTCGTACCTAGGAAATGGCCACTCATGTCTTATTTTTAAAACTCACTACCTGGCAGTAAATGAGATGCTCTGGGTTATTTTGTCAGTGTGGCCATTATTAAGTAAAAACATGCTAAGGGGAAAAAAAAAATGTCATGCCAGGATTTTGGAATTTACTTTTTCAACACACTAGATAAAGATGCATGTTATTCGATTACAATAATGTGTAACTGTGGAACCTTAGTACCTGATATAGTACCTGATATAGTACCTGATAAGTGTTGTGAGGCGACATGCAAAAAGTTCATTGTATTTTAGTACGTCTTACACTATACTCACTGTATTTTAGTACGTCTTACACTATACTCATTGTATTTTAGT
>JAODLC010000133.1:25877495-25893957 GCA_026781145.1 Hippopotamyrus pictus | reverse complement strand
ATACTCATTGTATTTTAGTACGTCTTACACTATACTCATTGTATTTTAGTACGTCTTACACTATACTCATTGTATTTAAGTACGTCTTACACTATATTCATTGTATTTTGATGCATCCTGTACTATTTTCATCAATATTTGATTCCTGCTACTAATCTACAGTATTTACCAAATTGTGGACGTAAGTACGAAAAAGCTACTGTAGCGTCCAGGCAAATGCTTATGCCCGTCATCAAAAGCCTGGGTGATAATTACACACACGCCATATAATCAGAGGTGGACATTTCAGGTCCAGAAAGTAAAAATCCAAACCAGGATTTTGTTTCAACCAACAAGTTGAGTATAAAGAGTCACAATCACAGAATACTTAACTGGTTAGTTGAAACAAAATCTTGGTCTGGACTTTTACTTTCTGGACCTGAAATGTCTGCCTCTGCATGTAATGTGATATAGTGCAGCCCTACTCTGCTGCCGTCTTACACAGATTAATTAGACATATTGACTTTTAGCTGATAAGACTATGTGTTCATAAACAGTGGCACTCCACTACAACATGTACTACAGCAAGAAAATACACCATTACTGTCTGAGGACTTATTCAGTACAACTTCACATGCAGGAGAATTACTGTATATTGCAGGTGAACCTTTGGGATGAATTTAATGTAGAAACAGGCCTAAAACATGAATTATTTACTTAGGTTTGGCTGCCCATCCCTTTACAGAGGGTCTCCCAAAGTGAGAATAAAGCCTACCTGCATTCATATTCCGGTCCAAAATCATCCAGCCAAAATTAAACCATATTCACCAGCAGAAGATCATCATTCATCATTGAGGTCCTATACTTTAATATTTTAACCCTATTAATTGATATTATGCTAAAATGACCATTTATTCACCAGTGGATTGATGATTCATTTCCTGAGCATCCACACTTGTGTTCCATCTGCGTTACCGCATGGACAAAAAGAAAGTGATGCTATGGAAAGGGCCATTTAACTCCCTAAGCCTCTTTTTTAAAGCAACATGGCACTCTTTAACTTTAATGGAAAAGAGGCCAGTTTAATTTTCATACATAAAACCAGTGCCAGAACACTGACTCTTTTCCCACATGGTTACATATAAATGCATTATGAAGGTGCAGTTAATGTGAAGCATTACCAAGTAATCTTAGGTTTACTCTAAGAATGCATTTATTTACTTAAAACCAAAAATGAAGAAGGCGATTAAGAGCTAAAATGTATTGTGCGTCATTGCAGTAACTTCAAGGTCATGGGCTTCATTCACATGACGTTTTCGGAGCCGGGAAAGTGGGAGATTGGCTTTGTCAGCATGACAATGGTCAATGCCCTCGGATAAAATATTTCTGCAAAAAAGAGGTTAAGTGACCACGGCCAAAAGTAAGCAAACAGCGGTGGGGCATATGCACTTTAAGATTCTAAGTTATAAGAAAATAAATTTTCTTATATTATGACTGTAATTATAAAAAATAGAAGATGCATCTTAGAAAAATTCTTTTTCCCTTTGCTACGTCTTTTTATGTCATTACTATTGGGCCAGCTGTCACAAGATGGTTGAATTAAGAATATATAATTACCCAGACTGCTTCTCAACAGCTGGAGAAGCACTATGTTTGTTTGCTGTCAGAAATCAGGTTTGCTTCTGCTGTTTTGCTCAAGCCTTCTCTGCCTCCTTCAGCTCCCAGACGTTGTCTGACAGGCAATCCATCCAAGAAAAATGCCCAGTGCTCTTAATTACCATGGGCGGATCTCTTTTTTCTCCTGCTTTTTTTCTGTAGATGTAATGTAAATGCAGATTTTTGTTTCAGTTGCCCATTCAGGCATATCATGGACACTTTCTCAAAGTGAACTAATTTAATCCTACCTGTGCATTGACCAGGATTTTTATTAATTTTGTGGATTAGAATTCATACAACCAAGTTTCCAAAATCAAGTTCCGTAAGTCCAGATGGACTGACTGAAATTATGACTGTAACCTTGATATACACACGCAACAGTAACAGGTAAAGGAAAATGTAATGTACAATATTTCACATACAGGCCAATAAAGTTGGACTTAACCGCAAATTATCTCAGGATAAATAGCCCATTCAATTTGGGATTAAAAATCTTTTTTCCTTTACAGTCATACATACATGCAATTGTAATTTGGGCAGATTATATTGTAACTGAATGCGAATATGAAATTCCATTAAGCCACGCACCTATCCATGTTTTAACCACCTATCCTGGATGGAGTCAGGGGAAATTCCAGTAATACGACAGTAATTTCTTCCATCTCAGTTATGGCAGTCCTGTTGCTCTTCCTTGTGAGGAAAGGAAGGCAATGCATGTGTTTTACCAGTGAGTAGGCTGAGAAAGTAGTCATTTACTATTTCAATAACATTAACCTGATGATTGATAGATAGATAGATAGACAGACAGACAGACAGACAGTCCACCAAGACAAATCTGCCAAATAACATGTGATATTCACACACTGCAGGTCATGTAGTGCTGAACCAGAGAGCAACCTCTGGCGAGCCATCATCGGAGACCCATCATTGGGGAGTCAGCAACGGTTATCCAGCAATAGAGACCTGCCACTGGAGAACTACTGCCGGAGACCCACCATCGGGGAGCTACCACCAGTCAGCCGGCACTGGAGAGCTGCCGCCGGAGACCCCTCATCGGGAAGCCACAACCGGTGAGCCCCCACTGGAGACCCGCTACTGGAGAGCTGCTGCCGAAGACCCACCACTGGGGAGGCACCACCAGCCAGCTGGCACTGGAGAACTACCACCAGAGACCTGCCACCAGGGAGCCAAAAGTGTGTTCTGTGGGCAGTGAGCAGCCATCCATCCATCCATCCTTTTTACAACATAAATGGCTTAATAGATGACTGCACTTCCAGAACAAAAATTCATATATACATATAGAGGGTAACCGCAAATGAATACTAAAGGGAATGTTTTTATTCTTTTTAATGTATTGACTTTTTTTAAACACACTGAATCCTGCACGGAATATTTAAAGCATTCTTTTGCTAGTTGAAACTCTTAGAAATGAGTGTTTCCTTTGATCCGTGCTGCGTTTTGTGACTGCGTGTGTGCGTCAGAGCCCCGAAGGTTTTATGTAATGCCCAATTAAGGCTAGCGAGTGTGTGCCCTCTCCACAGCCTGGATAAGAAAGTCATCAAGAAAGGAAGTCTTTCTTCTCTGCTAGTCCACAAGCGATCCTCCCTCCAGCGACAGATTAATCTTAAACCCCCCCAAATCCAGGGGCCGCATTACTTGGAGGAACTTTCAGAGCTTCGTAAAGACGGACGATCTCTTACCGCTCCAGCCTGCGAGATCCTGCACATCTTAATGTTGACAGAGTCATCAAAATAGGCTGCATTATTAGACCTCTTGTAGAAGGTCTTACCAGGCTTAAGCATTAGTGCTCTATTGAAAGTCACACACTGTTCTTCAGTCTAGATTTAGCATCCAAAGTATTTTTATACTTAACCTCACAATTATTGTAAATGGAGCACAGAGACTATGCCAGGCAGCATAGGGACTAAGCAGTACACCCAAGATTCAATGCCAATTTATCGCAGGGCACACATGTGCAGACGCTACTGACAATTCAGGGACCCTGGAGGGCCTGAAGGCAGAGACTCAGTGCCTTTGCAACACGGTCAGCTGGGGCATGAGTGCTGTGGCCTCATACACTCTTAGCTATTGATCTCTTTTGCACATGGCCCAGTGCAGATGCTTCAGATAACCAGGACTCTTTTGCATTAAAAGCAGGGGAGAAAAATAGCTGGTCAAGGAGAATCCTGACTTAATGCAATACAAATGTGTAAGGATTTATTTCACCAATCAATAGTGAGAGAGAGCAAAAACCAAGACTAGAAGATAAGCAACTGACTTATTGACTCAAACGTCCCAGCTGGCATTTTTCCGAGAACGCAGACGGCTTCGTAATATTACCTGGCGCTGACAATTAAATAGTTAATTAGTTATTGCTAAGCTGAGTACACATGCTCAATTTGCAGTAGTCTGGATTGGTATTCTTATTTTTTTTTCTTCAGCAGGCAAATCTTACATTTTAATAACCTTATAAGGGCTATATCGTCATTTCCGTACCTGCATTGTGGCATTAGCTAGTGTAGTCTATGTAGACTGAAACTCATGAGGATGTCAGAGTTAGTTCCAGGGGGCAGGCAGTAATATCCTTGGGGAAATGTGCTTAAAATTGCTGCTTTTGAATAAAATTCATTAAATTAGCTAAAAGTATTATTAGTACGTTTTACTAGGCACAGAACTTTAAGCTACTGTATGTACAGCTGTGCTAGATAAAGGTATCTGTAGAAGAGCTACAGTGTATGCTTTGTAGTGTAACTCTGTGATGCAGCACCACAGTGAATATCTAGGGCAGGGTAAGCAGCCCTGATCTTGGAGTGCCAGTATCTAGCAAGTTTTCTATCTTACCTGATGAGTTTCTATCTGCATGCCTGAGTTCAGGTTCAGTTATCAGAGGCGAGGTAAGAAAGAAAACCAGCTGGATACCGGCACTCTAGGATCAGGGTTACATACGCCTGCTCGAGGGTCTTAGATGAAGTGAAATGTACACCATTTTACATTTTCATGAAGGGAGAATTCACTGGCTGGGAAGACATTACAACGCTTGACCACTGCTTTCAAACTGTAAAATTAAAGTATTGGAAATGTGTGTTTAACCTAATGTAAGATATTAGGACAAATTTAATATGTTTTCTTTAAATTACAACTTCAGCATATAGACTCCTGCATATAGACACCCAGCAGATTCAGGCTCTGGAATAGTGGGCAAGAAACGAGGCAGCATTGCCCTTACAAGGACTTTCACAACAGTACAGACGCAATAGTGACTCGCAGTGTACCAATACCCCAGAACTCTACAAGACAGGAAATAAGGGGAGGTCACATTACAAGCAGCAGGTTGCACACACAGTGAGGAGCTACTGTACATATTGCAAAGAGACATGCTGGAATAAGGCAAGAATCATACACAAACACAGGTAAGGGCTCACACGACAATCGGATGTACAGCACAGCTATTTACCATGACAGCAGACAAGCTATTCACAATTTGCGCGGAGCATGCTGGGAGATGTTAATGACCACTGATAGCGGAAGGCAGCTTACCGATGCTACAGTATAAACCGTAATAGAATAGTGATACTTTATTGCTCTCTGTGAGACACACAGACACATATAATAATTGGGGGTCACAGTGCAGGGTCACCCAGCATGCAGTGCCTCTGGAGCTGGGGGTTAAGGGCCTTACTCAGGAGCCCAATGGTGGCATTAATCTGTTGGCCCTGGCATACAAACCACCGGCCTTCTGATCAGGGGCGTGGAGTCCTAACCATTAAGCCACACACTACCCCCCCAAGTAAAGCATTCCTGCAGTGGACACAAGGTAGAAAGTGGATGGATTTAACTAGATGGCTAGATACTTCCAGCACAGATACAGAAATTAGCTTTGACTTCTCATTGTGCATACTCCAGCATGACCATGATTTAAACCATCCAACTGGACGAACTACAGCTGCATTACACAAGACTCTACAACTGATTGCATTGTATTTGTCCCTCAAGCTGAACAGAACTGAAATGTAGCAATTGAAGAAGAAACACAAAGGAAGGGTCCAGCATGTTATTCTATAAATTACCATCTGAACAAGTTTGGAATGGTTGGCGTAAGGTGGTTGATGTGCAGGTCATAACCAATAAAGCATTTCAAGTTTTGCTGATTGATCAAGGCACATTATAAACGTTTTCACTATTGCAACATTGACTGTTACTGTCTGATCAAAGACGGAATGAAATGATTTTTGAACGAAGAGTTACGCTTATTTTTGGCTTTTTACTTCTTAAATGAAAGCATGTCATTCATACATCTCCTGATACATTCCTATCTTTCTAAGATTCTAATTGAATGGTCTGTTTTAATGCAGATAAATCAACAAATATGTTTAGAACTCTTCAAATAAATGTGCTGTTATTGCACACCTACAGTATATATTAAATACATATGTACAACCATATGATGCATTCCCAGACAAGAATTAATTATGTTTCCTATTAAAAACTAGGACCGCAAAAAATGAAAGTCTGCCTTTGCATGTGAGCAGAGTCAAATAAAATTAAATCCAATTAAGCCATTAAAACTGAGAACATTCACATCTATTGTCCCGATGGACTATAGATTTCACCACATGCAATCAATTGCAAACAGTGAAAAGAACTAATAGATTTAACCATTTAATATTTCTTAATAACATTTTCCTCATGGGGCTCAGGTGCCTTATAAAATAAGAACATGGGTAATGTAATGGCTGGTTGCAATGCATTACTAATACATTGTTGGAAAGGCTAATGAGATAACACTCGTTAGGTGATTATTTTTATGTATTCCCCACAACTGTAAACGTGGGCCATCATTTACACAAAGTATTGCTGGCACATTGCTATGGATGCGTATCCAAGGTGCTTCTCTGCCCTACGCTGCCAGCAACAGGTTCCAGGAACCCTTGGATACATGGCTGGAAGATGAATAGATTAATTAGAAATGCAGATTTATCAAAAAATGGTTTACTCCACAGTAGCAGTTCACAGTATGGATCCATTGATTATAGATCTATAGCTAACACAGTAGCAGTCCGCAGTATGGATCTATTGATAATAGATCTATAGCTAACACAGTAGCAGTCCGCAGTATGGATCTATTGATTATAGATCTATAGCTAACACAGTAGCACTACCTTACACTGTCTCACTGTCTACCTTCGAGCACTAGCGTAAATGCAGGTTGAAGCTGCAATGAGGAAGCAGGTAATATGCAGTAGTTTTGCTACCAACATTAGTATTGGAGCTTGATGAAGTATTATCTCAAAGAGCTTCAGTGGTGCTCAGGGTTTCAGGTGGATCCATAGGCACAGCTCTCAATGCAACAGTGTGGAGCACAGGCAAGGCTCTCATAGAAACTGCAATTCATGAGATGGGACATTATTGCCAGCTGTGGGACAAAGTCGTGACTAATGCCTTCGGATTTCTGGGAACACCTGTAAAAGCTCTGTATCACAGATCTCAAAGTGGCATCGAATCTCAATGGAACAAGTGAAACAGATATTGCTGCCGACCAAAGACAAAGAGAATGAAGGAATGAGATTCTAATCAAGATTTATGGCAACGTGGGTCTTCAGCTTCAAAGTAATAAGCGGACAACAACGCGACATCAATCAAAATGCAAATTTTCAGGGGCCCAGTGGTGGTTTATTGTACATCAGCTCTCTTGAGTACTCAGGCACAGAAAATTATTTGCTACCTTCTTTCCAGTGCAGTACACTGTTTTTAATGTACTATCACACTTAATAAAAAAAAATTATTGTGATTTATTGTGATATTGTGAAAAAATGTAATGATACTTTGAACTGATATGATTACCTGTTGACTCGAAGGACATGGCTTTTAACATGTAGCAGAGGTTGACCTGCTCCTGCTAAAGTAACTAATGCCTTTGGACTTTTGGGACTATGAAAACTCTGCATCATGGATTTAATGTCTGCGGGTGTGCGAAAAAGATTCTGCAATCTAGCCAAATAAGCCAATGACAAGACAGTTAAACGTACCAGTGACTATAACAGGCAAGGGATTGCAGAAGAGCCTAGGGACTATATAACAGGACTTATACATATCGGGATGATGAGTATAAAATGTCACAATTATTGTCAATATACTGATCCCTTTCTGCAGTGGAGACGACTGAAATGTCATTGTAAATCATAGTATTTAAATTCCTTCAGCTATTTCAAACAAAGCAAGGGATTAAAACCCCATCTCTGGGCAGAAATGTTCTTAAAGCCAGCTTAAAACCAGCATCTACATCACACAAGGACTGGACCAGGTGCCTCTCAGTCCACCTTCAGTTTACCCTATTGAAAATCCTCCCTTTCAATAATGTTCACATCACTCATGTCTTTTCAGTATTTTACTTCCATATGCACAGACATAGCACCTCTGCAATTTGTTGGAAACTGATAAGTTCTGGGGTATGGTGTGACTCTGGGATCAATAAAGCACACTACACTCAGTATGAAAAAATGATCAATTGATTAATTTTTCATAGTCTGATTCAGAGAGTGGAGTGCTCCGTGAGGAAAAGGATTCTACTCTTTGTCTGGACCCAAAATAAATAGATCTCTTACAGATTTGTCACAGAGATGTCCGATAAAAAGGGAATTGTTATGGTCTGAGGCGAAACAGGAGCTGAAACTGGATACATAATCATAGTCTAGCCAGTAAATATTGTTATTTAGCTGAGTAAATGTTTATCTAGAGGGCATAAAATCTGTGTAGTACTACTGTATCTTTGGTACATTACTTTATAAAACATAATGTATTAAATGAAGAACTTTAAATACTTCACTGCTACACTTTTCTGCTAGTTAGTCTTTGGCTGTGTTACAGATCTTTTGGATCTGGATTCACTCCCTGCCCCAAATTAAGCTGAGAATGCTCTGTCCATCAAGCTTCGATGCCCAGAAGAAAAACCAGTGAATCTGAAAGAAGCAGGGTGGATGTTGATAGGCTTGTAAAGAATGGCATGATGTGGAGACAGGCCATTAACCTCTCTGCCCTCAAATGCCAAAACTTTCCATTTTTATGTCAACATGCTCCCTGTAGACCCTGGAGAGGCGTGTATTTCTGGCGCATGCAGCATGTGCAGGTGTGCATTTTCCTGTGTTATGAATGATAAATGATCACAAGCGAAGGAACATCAGCCCGACTCCCCAAGGTCTCAAACAGAATGGGATAACAACAGAATTAGCATTACAGGCCTGAATCAGTGCAAATGCTCTGGTCTTGAGATATATTTTCATATACCCATGTACATTTTATGAAAATGATCTATTTTTCTCAAATATTTTTAAGGCATTTAAGGCAATTTTGAAGGAGATTTCCTACTTGCCCTCAAGAGACGATTCTATACAAGAAAGGTAAAGCTTATAGTATTGTTGACGGTTACATTTCTTTTCTCAAACTTTGTAAAGCTTCAATTACAAAGTAAAAAGTTTATATCAAACAATGATACTTTGAGTTTAAGTTAATAGGCCTGGCTTGTAACAGAGAGCATCAGTTAACAAATACAAACAGCAATCGGCCGTAATGGCGAAGGCATATTAGCCTGACCAGTGCATGGGCAGCCAGGTTCCCTAACATCGAAAGTATAAATATTCTCTCTCCCTGCTTCTACCAAGCTGCCCAGCTGGTTCTACTTATCATTAAGTGGGTAATTAGTCCAATCAGGACCAGGTGGGCTGTAATAACTGAGGCGTGTGTTGGCTTGGAGCCGGGGATCCATTGCCATGGAAAAAAAATCATCACATTTCAGCACTGTGCCATTGTTATATCCACTGTCAGCTCATCCATGGAATGACATATAAAACAACAATCAATTCTAAATGTCTTTTTTTGTGATGTCATAATAGTAGCAGATCGCTGCTGTATGTAGAAGAATTTCCCCCTGGGTTAAAAAAAATATATACCTTCTTTTATTTTAATTGGTGATACAGTAAGGTTTCGGGATGCATCTTCTGCATTTTCTGTATTTTATATTAATTTCATATGTCTTTATAAGCTGTCATTATTTTTTGTTTTATAACACAACCTTCATGAATTTAAGTAGTGCACTTAATAAGAGTTTGAAGTTTTTTTTTTTTCCTGAAGCCCGGTCACGTTTAATGCATGGAAGCCCGTCCATCCATCCATTCATTTTCAGCAACCACTTGTCTTATTTAGGGTCACGGGGTACATGAAAGTCCAAAGTTAAACACGTTCAAAAACGAAAGTTTTAGGGATTAAATCAGAAAAATAATACAGATGTTTTTTTTATCCATCTCTTATGATTTTAGTAAACTTTAGCAGATATATTTCTCATATAATTTACATATATAAAATGACAGTATACCACCAAAATGTGGCCTGTGAATCGGGAAGCAGTTGAAGGCATGAACCGATCCTTGGTTAACAACAATAGCTTTAGGAACATGGAACATAACCTCTCTGGTGGAAAGGGAGCCTGAGCTGGTGTTGGAGGTAGAGAGATACCAACTAGATATAGACGTACAGCACGGGCTACGGAACCAAACTCCTGGAGAGGGGCTGGACTTTATTCCACTATGTTGCTTCCCTGGGTGAGAGGCACCGGGCAGGTATGGATTTATGTAAAGCCCCCTGATTCAGTGCCAGGACTTTGAAGTTTACCCCAGTGAGCGAAAGGGCTGCATACCTTCATTTTCGAGTTGGGGGATGGCCTCTGACTGAGGTCTGTGCCTAAGCTCCGAACATCAGTTCAGAGTATCTGGCCTTCTTGGAGACTTTGAGTGGCGTACTGGAAGGCTGGAGGGGTGTGATTGGGAGAAACGGCAACGGAATTGAACCTGAGTGGTGCTTTGTTACTGGACTTTTGCAGTAGTTACATTTTGTCCATATTGAGCACCATGTTTGAGAATAAGGATATTTATGTGCACTTGGCACCATGATACCCTAGACCGTAGATCAACGATCAATTTTGTAGTCGTACCACCAGTTCTGTGACCATATGGCTTGGACACTTGGGTGAAGAGAGGAGCTGAGCTGTTAGCTGATCACCATTTGATGGTGAATTAGATCAGATGACAGGGAAATGCTGGACAGATCTGGTACACCAAGCGTATATTAAGAGTGTACTGGGAGTGTCTGGCAAGGCCCCAGTTGTGGAGATCTTTAACTCGCACCTCCAGCAGAACCTCTGGAGACATTGAGTCCGAGTGGGCTATGTTTTGTGTTTCCATTGCTAATGTGGCTGTGCAGAGCTCAGGCTGTAAGGTTGTGGGCGCCTGTTGTAGCGACAATCTCCAAACCTGGTGGAAGTAAAGTCCGAGGATTTGGGCAAAGGTCACTGAGGTAGTTAAGCTGGTGTGCTCCAACTTCAGAGGGATCACACTCTTCAGCCTCCATGGGAAGACCTTTTCCTATGAACCTTGGATCCAGACGGAGCAATGTGGATTGTGTCCTGGTCATGGAACACTGGACCAGTTCTTTACCCTCAGAAGGATATTGGAGGCTTCATGTGAGTTTGCCTGACCAGTTCACATGTGTTTTGTTGACTTGGAAAAGGCATACGACCATGTCCTGTGGTGCTTTGGGAGTAAGGGGTGCAGAGTCCGCCATTCAAGGTCATTAGGTCCTGCATGGACAGAATTTCTAGCCTCAGTCAAGGGGTGGAGGGTGTCTGGTTTGGTGGCCAGACCCAGGATACATTGTAGAGATTGCATCTCACTTGCTCACCATCACAATACATTAATTATTAACTGCATCATTTTAACAATGAAGCCTATGAGGATGCTACTTAATATCCTTATGATATCATAATGTTACATAATGCATTAAATGAAAAGTCTTTCGTACATTTCTGGTAATAAATGCTAGTTTGTCTTTGGTATTTTACTATATGTTTCACCCCCTTTCCATCTTCCAACCACTTATTCAGAGTAGGATCCATGTTTTTGTGCTATGTACAACACAATTCAAGCTGTGTGATGTTTGAAGGGTGTCCTGCATGCACTTCTGCCTCGAATCACCCCACAGCATCTAAATAGGATTCAGATCCAGACTGTGACTTGACCATTCCAGAACTCTGCATTTCTTTCTTGTAAGCCATTCCTTGGTAGATTTACTGGAATATTTTGGGTCATTGTCATTTGCGTGGTCCACCCCCACTTCAGCTTCAACTTCTGGACAGACGTTTTCACATTGTACTACTGCACCCTCTGATATGATGAAGAATTCATAGTAGATTCTATGATGGTGAGCTGGCCAGGTTCTGCTGCAGCAAAGCAGCCCCAAACCATGACATTTCCACCCCCATGCTTCACAGCTGGTATGAAGTTCTTTTGCTCAAAAGCGGTCTTTGGTTTATGCCAAACATGTTGTCTGTTACTGGCCTCTGGCAAATTTCAGTGTTGCCCAGATGTTTTTTTGACAGCAGGGTTTCCTCCTTGCACAGCTCCCATGTAAATCAAACTTGTATGTCTCTTTCTGATGGTAGATGCATGTACCTTGACATCAACTGTGGCAAGAACTTCCTGTGTGACCCGTGATGACATTTTAGGATTTTTGGAGACTTCTTTCAGCATCTTGGAGTCTGCTCTTGGGCTGAACTTGCCAGGACAATGTTTTAAACAATGTTCCCCACTTGTAAATTATTTTCCAGACAGTACAATGGCTGACTCCAAACTCTCTTGAGATCTTTTTCTATCCTCCACAGACTCATAGGCATCAAAAATCTTCTTTCTGTAGGCCTGAGAGAGCTCCTTAGATCTCACCATGGTGATATCACTCACTACAACAATCAAGAGCAAACTAAATGTCTGTGGTTTAAATCATACAGGCTCCACCAAAAAGCTCTGTGACGATGTTCTAATAATTTTCACCTGATGTGGTGCACCTGAATCTAATTCTAGGAATTTTAAATAGTGATGAATGTGAGAGTGTCCTAACTTTTTCCTCAGTGGAAATTAGTATCTTTCTTAATTTCTTTTTGTAAATGAATGAATTTGTTTCTTGTTTTTGCATAGATTATGCAGTTACATTACCATCCATTCATTTTCCAAACTGAAAAGCCTATCCGGGAAGCTACAGGCACAAGGAGGGGAACAACCCAGGATGGGGGGCCAGCCCATTGCAGGGCACACTCACACACCTTTCACACCTACAGTGGGGAAAATAAGTATTTGTTACACTGCCGATTTTTCAAGTTTTCCCACTTACAAAGAATGGAGAGATCTGTAATTTTCATTGTAGGTACACCTCAACTGTGAGAGACAGAACCAAAAAAAAAAAAATCCAGAAAATCACATTGTATGATTTTTAAATAATTAATTTGCATTTAATTGCATGAAATAAGTATTTGATCACCTACCAACCAGCAAGAAATCTGGCTCTCACAGACCTATTAGTTCATCTTTAAGAAGCCCTCTTATCCTCCACTCATTACCGCCATTAATTGCACCTGTTTGAACTCGTTACCTGTATAAAAGACACCTGTTCACACACTCTATCAATCGGATTGCAACCTCTCCACTATGGGCAAGACCAAAGAGCTGTCTAAGTAAACCAAGGACAAAATTATAGACCTGCACAAGGCTGTCCACAGTGCTGTGAAGAAATATGCCTGAAGACAAGTCAACAAGAAAATTTATAACTACCACTTTACAATAAGACTACCTTTATAAAGGGTTTATGAATGGTTTATAATCAGGTTATTAGGTTGAATCATACACAAATGTGAACAAGTTATAGCAGTGTTAATTTTTAATTGATCATTTACTACCAAGGAAGCCTTATTGTAAAGTGGTACCAGTTTATTGTATATTTCATAGTGGTATCCATGTCACTGTTATGTAAAGACTAATGGATGTAAACTATAAACGTACATGGTAAGTTGTGGAATGTAACATCATCAAATGAGGATCCACATACACAGAAACAGTACAATGACTCTAAATAGTTGTTTTGTGATGTATTGATTTAATTTCCTTTATATGGGACAGAAGGTGCATGAGTAGGGAACTTGCCATGTAACCAAAATGTCGCTATTTCTGTTACAAGTGGGTCGCAAGCTCTTCTTGTGCATAGTACTGTAGTTAACTAGAATTGCTTCAGTAAGCATCCAGCTGTGTAAATAGGCATATAATTGCCAGCTACATATGTTGTAGGATGACAGCACCTGCTAAGTAATCTAATGTACTGTAATGAAATGTCACCAAACACTGCTTGACTAAGAGTAAGACTCAACAATGCAAATGCCCAGAGGGGACACTTTTCCACAGCTTACTGTGTACAGACCTATTATTTTGGTCCTGGGACCTGAATATGAAATAATGATAGGGAGTTTATGGGTTTATCACAAACCATAAACCATCCATCTCCCATAACTGCTGATCCAATACAGGGTTGCAATGAGGGAAACGGGCATGGGGTATCCTCTATTACAGGACACATGTTCCAACACACAGTCACACAGCCAGAGCAAACCGGAAGAAATTGAAGCACCTGAAGGATGGGTTCATTAGTCTGTTCTAATTCTGTGCTAATTAGCAGGCTAAGTGGCCGCTTGCTGAACGTTTATAACGTTCATCGTGTCATGAGTTTCAGAAACAAGCCTGACCTTACCTAGCCTTACCGAAGAGGACTGAACGATGAAAGACAGTCGACAGTCAGGATGCTTTACATAATCAGGATTCCGGATATCGTCATGGCGACGTCTCTGGGACTCCCACCCAACTGCTGCGTTGGCCGCCTGACAGGAGGTTCTCCATCAGTCACAGTACTAAAGGGACTGACAGTTGGATCCAGGCTCCACCACTAATCAACCATGGGTGGAATCCGTTGATTAAGAAGAATGAGAGAGGCCTGAGGGAGATGGTGCAGCATAAAAAAACAGACCCCATGGAAGCTGAGGACCACAGCACGGGCTAGTGAGCCCTCCAGAGGGGAAAAGCTTGTCTGACCTCAGATGCTAGGGAATACAAAGGCCACGACCTTTGGCCCATGTTGCCCTTTTTAATCACTGTTTTCTTCTCCCCTCTTTCAAATGAGTTCAGCATGAAACAGGGGACTCCGACTTCGTCCCCTATCCCTGGGCATCACCTCAGCGTGACTACACTGGTACCTACCTCCCACCAGATATCAGAAACATCAACTCATCTTTTCAAATTAGCATTTTCTCTCTAATTTATAATTATTTCATTATTGCTATTATTACAATTATTTTTATGAAACTTGTTTTATTCTATGTTCTCTGTATTTTATGGTTCTATGCTTTATTGTACGGTGTCTTTGGGTGCTAGAAAGGCGTCTTTTAAATAAAATGTATTATTATTATTATTATTATTATTATTATTATTATTATTATTATTATTACTACCCGAGAACTCCCATACCAACATCCTGGGACGCTGTAATCTCCTTCGTTGAATCACATCATGTGATTTGCCTAGTAAACACTATAGCCTCTTAAAGATAACTCGTGTGAAGGATCAGTTGCTCATATGTGCTTGAACTCTCATCCCTCCATACTGGTGGAGAATGTGGGAATGAGCAACAGGATCATGCCTGGCTCAGTATGTTCCATTTAGAAAATTTGTTTTGTCCAGGCGTTACAATATTCCTTCACAATTGCTTGTATAGTAACATCTTCACATTTGCACATTTGACATGCGCAACAAGGGTGTGTCTAAGGGCTTAGCCCACATGTTGGTAACATGTCCATCCTATCATAGCAGCCTCTTTCCTTTGAGATCTCATTGAGAAAAGCAAGGTAGTCATGTAGTTCTCAAATATTCAAGACAACTATTACCGCATAGAGTTGACAATGACAACAGCTCCGCTAGTTACACTGGCCTTCTTGATTTATTTCTGGCACAAGTTTTACTGAAGACAATAGCCAATGTGTTCTAAGGTTGCACAATATATCATTTCAGCATCGCCATTGCAATCTGCACATGTAATAATCACATCACAGAACGAGCAATGTCAAGTAAAGAAAATTAAATGAAACATGTCTTGCTACAGTTTCTTTACTAGTTGATACGAAACGAAAACTTGCACGGTTTTCATTTTCCATGACTAATCCACAAGAGAAATGTCTGATATAACACACTTTCCTCTGATTTAAGGGTTTTTGGATACACAATTTGTTGCATGCACAGCAAACCAGCAATCACAATTAGGTCCAGGCGATGTGCGATATTAATAGATATCACGTGTTAATCACAAGCATGTGCTCCGCGAGCCAATCATAGTCATTTTCATCCTTGCTGTTTAAATCACACATAGATTATAGAAAAATTGATTTATTTCTAACTTCTTTTTTATTTATAAACATTGCAATATTTATCACAAAAAAAAAAACACACACTGCAATACCTAAATTTTTCCAATATAATGCAGCCCTAGTCTGTTCAAACTCATTTGATCAAACATGTTTAAAATGCTCTCCCTGTTGCCTGCTACTATCAGGCTAATCCGCCTGATAGCAAATGATGCTGATCTGAGACGGATTAACTACAATGTAGTTAAATAATACGGTACTTAGGCTAACCGGGTTAATTATAATGTCAAATTTTACCTCTCATGTCCTAAAAGGCATTTTAACCTAGACATATCAGGGAATGTAGTCAGGGTGAGTGTGCATGTGTGTCTGTGAGAAAAGCAACGAGAATGTGCACTGGGCAGGGAATGCAGAGGATCAGATTCAAGAATTGAAATGGTCAAATTTGTCGAAAGTATAGTGGTACCTCGGCTCTCGAACTCACTGGAACTCGAATTTCTTGAAAGTCGAACAAACCAGTTTGACCTAGAACTCGATCTGAATATCAGAAGTCGA
>JAODLC010000133.1:25865568-25877395 GCA_026781145.1 Hippopotamyrus pictus | reverse complement strand
TGCAGCCAGGTGAGAGGTCGCAATGCATCTAACCGTAATGCATTGCATCAGGATCAGAATGCGTTGCTTTAAGCCAGTGCAGTAACCAAGTCGAACGCACCCAACGACCGGACTGGGGAAACAAAATGAAATACAAACTTAATACAGAGGACTAACGACAACAACCAGAAACAGTTGATCACATGGGGATCCCACACGAGGTTAACGAAGGGGCGTGGCACACGGAAGGAGCGGACGATCGGAGCAGGACAGGAGTAATGTAGGGATAAGATCTTTATCGTTTTAGAAGCCATTAAGAAAAAAATGCTCTTCTTGTTTTATCCTGTTCATTTTGTGATTAAATGTTAAAAAAAACACATTTAGGTGTAATTTTGGGGGGCCGCCGGGAACCAATTAATTGGTTTTTCCATTATTTCTTATGGGAAAAATTCTATCAGAACTCAAACATTTTAGGATTCGATCCGGAGTCCGGAACGGATTAAGTTTGAGAACCGAGGTACCACTGTAAGTAATAGTAATGTTAACCTACCGCATGACCCCACCATTCAAAAGGCCATGTAATCTATGGCCAAAAGGGCAGACTCGGGCAACATAAAAAAAACATCTGGGGTTTCTGCCCAATAGCCCTGTCCTAGGCACACCTGATCCGTGGTTTCAGTTTTTCTTGAGTTTGCCATGAACGATTAAACAGGAATATTTTTGTAGCTTGCTGAAAGATTGCATAACCTCACAGACGACACACAAGCCAAAACCAAAGATGATAGAAAATGATTTTGATCACATTAAATTATATAAAATATAAATTCTAGTAATGAATAGTATTTGTTAGTGTACATGCATACTATAGTATATCTTTAATATTGAAAGTCTTGGCTTGGGTATCACGCATCTTTGTCTTGGTGACCAGCTTCACTCGTGTGTCGGCTGTCTTTCTGACCACAAATTCTTGTTTCTCATGTTAACTTTTAAACTTTTCAATTTAATTTTCAATTTTAATTTTGCACGTTTACTAAATAAGTCCATACCAAAGTACTCCCAGTGCGTACAGTAGTAACTTTATACAGAATATATATAGAAAGGTTTTGATAGGAAATAACAAAGTAGTTTGACATGCAAAGTGTTATGTTACCGTACAGACTAGCAGAATAAGGATCAAGGTTAGCGATGCCCAATTATTATTCACGAATTATACACATTGCTTTGGCAAGTTTTGCAGTTTTTTTTTTGTTTTTAAAGAACGGTGAATTGCATAAAGACTATTAATAGACATGAACATGTTATGTATCTCTTTTACTGTAAATACAGTGTGCCAAGAATATGTGAATCGCATTAGGAAAATCCCCATAGTCAGAACAGATACAGGAACTCTGCAGCAAGCAGAGGATTTATTATCCTATTTCAGAAGGACACGGACAGGGTGGGGAAAAGATAGACGCTAAAGTACACAGAATTGGAAAAAGAGACAATTAAGTGGAAATACAAAAAAACTTTCATTGTGCAGCGCAAGCAGAGTGATGGATGAACATGCAGCTAGCATGTACCTTCAGGAGCCAGAGCTGATGTCTACAAACCTGTTCAGGTTATCAGGGGCAAAACTGAACAGAGCACACCAATATATACAAAAAACGAATCACATGGACTGTGATTCAGCTTCCCTGTTGTCTGACACACACAAAACAGCCTGTTTACTGTCTGTAACGTCAGAATAATCCATGTGCATAAATATAGAATATAGATGCATAAATACAGTTCCATGGGAAACGCTGTGTGCAGGCCTAATGAGTGACGTGTCAGTTGTCTTTCTGTTCTGTCCACTTAGCTTCTTCTGAAGGTCCTTGGAGGGACCTTGCCTGTGAAGATCAATCAGCTTCAGCCTCATCATCTTATTTTCTGCCCATTTAAGGGACTTGTGGTGCTGGTGTGGAGATGGACAGAGCTTATATCCCTGATGTAAAATCACTCACAACTATTTACAGTCATTTAACACAACTGGCATTGGTCCTTACAGCAGGGCATCTGTCAGATACATTGAAGCATGTCAGTGACATTACATCTTAGTTCAACACGGACTCCAGAATGATGTCTGAAGAAAGTCAGTAACGTTAACAAAAATACATTAAAGTTATATTTTATATCTAAAATATATAATTTTGAATATTCATGTATTAAAATCTTTTTATTTATACTAGGGCTGTGAATCTATTAAAAAAAATTAACTGTACAATTTTTGGTGATTAATCACAATTAACCGCACCCAGCTTTAAAACTTACAATCATGAATATTTATATATCGAACCCCTAAATTCATGTAGAATTAATACAAAGGGAGTATATGGGCCCATCCATGAATTTATTATGGTGGAGGGGTTTGTGTGCTTCTGTGATCCCAGGAGCTATGCTGACGGGCCAGTTGCCCCTGGTAGGGACTCCCGAGGCAAATTAAACCTAGACGAGCAGCCAGTGGGATT
Source organism: Hippopotamyrus pictus (assembly GCA_026781145.1). Taxonomy (NCBI): domain Eukaryota; kingdom Metazoa; phylum Chordata; class Actinopteri; order Osteoglossiformes; family Mormyridae; genus Hippopotamyrus; species Hippopotamyrus pictus. The sequence goes on along the minus strand of JAODLC010000133.1, from coordinate 25,874,927 downwards.
CACATACTGTAGACCCCCATGAAGAAAGACATAAAGGACCATGTTACCCCGCCCCAAATGGGGAGACAACAGTCTCGCCCTGGAGCCAGGCCTGGGGCGGGAGTTCCAAGGCAAGCATCTGGTAGTCGGGCTTCTACCCATCGGGCCTTGGCTGGACATAGCCCAAAGGAACAACATGGGTCCCACCACCTGTAGCGGGAGCTGTGGGGATCAGGTGCAATGTAGATCGGGTGGCAGGAGGTAGAGAGATACTGACTAGATATAGTTGGGCTCTCCTTAACACACGACTTGGGCTCTGGAACCAAACTGATCTCCACCTGATGAGTTGGATCTGATGGTGGGGGGAAGATGCCAGATTGACTTGGTAGACCTAAACGTATAGTAAGGCTGTGCTGGGAATATCTGCCAGAGGCCCCTGTACAGGAGATCTTTAAGTCACTCCTCCGGCAGAACTTCTCTTGCATCCCAAGAGAGTCAATAGACATTGAACCTGACTGGGTCATGTTCCGGTACTCCTTTGCTGAGGTGGCTGTGCAGGACTGTGGCGGTAAGGTTGTTGGTGCCTGTCGTGGCAGCAATCCCTGAACCAGGTGGGGGACATCACCGGTTAAGGGAGCCGTCATGCTGAAGGGGGCCTTCCAAGCTTGGTTAGCTTGTGAGACTCCTGACAGATAAGTACCAGCAGGCCAAATGGAATGCTTTGGCGGTTGCTGAAGCATAAACTCTGGTGTGGGAGTTTGAAGAGGCTATGGAGAAGGACTTTTGGTTGGCCTCAAAAAGATTCTGGCAAAGGGTCAGGCCACTCAGGAGGAGGAAACAGGGCTTCATCCATGCTGTTTACAGCAGGAATGGAGAAACACTGACCTCAACTGGGGATATAGTAAGGTGGTGGAAGGAATATTTCGAGGATTTCCTGAAGCTCACTGATACGGCATCCTTGGAGGAAGTAAAGCTGCAAGAAAGGAGGACTTGCCTGTCTCTAGAGCTGAGGAAACTGAAGCAGTCAAAAAACTCAGTGGTAAGGCTCTGGGGGTGGATGACATTCACCCTAAGTTCTTGCAAGCTCTTGATATTGTTGGGCTGTCTTGGCTGAAACATCTCTACATCATTGCGTGGACATTAGGGAAAGTGCCTTTGGATTAGCAGGCTGGGGTGGTGGTCCCAATCTTTAAGAAAGAGGACCGGAAAATGTCTCCAAACTACAGAGGGATCACACTCCTCAGCCTCCCTGGCAAGGACTCTGCTGGGGTACGGGAGAGGAGGATCCGCGCATTGGTTGAACCTCGGATCCAAAATGAACAATGTGGATTCCCTCCTGGTCAAGGAACACTGGACCAGTTCTTTACCCCCAGACGTTTTTTGTGGACTTAAAAAAGGCATACGATCATGCCCCAGGGAGGGGTCCTGTGGGTGGTGCTCCATGAGTATGGGGTCCAGGGTCCGCTGTTGTGGGCCATCAGGTCCCTTTATAAATGGAGCAAGAGTTTAGTTCGCATTGCCAGCAGTAAGTCAGACTTGTGCTGGACTCCATCAGGGCTGCCCTTTGTCGCCGGTTCTGTTCATAAATTTCATGGACAGAATTTCTAGACATAGCCAAGGGGTGGTCCGGTTCAGGGGCCTCAGGATTTCGTCCTTGCTTTTTGCAGATGATGTGGTCCTATTGGCATCATCGAACTGTGACCTACAGCGTGCGTCGAGTGCGGGTTGGCCAGGATGAGGTTCAGCACCTCCAAGTCTGAGGCCATGCTTCTCGACCAGGAGAGGGTGCATTGCCCTCTCCTGCTGGGGATGAGTTATATTTTTTATTAGTAATACAAATCCTGTAATATTTAAGGTATAAGCACGTATATTCATTTTATTTAAAACGGCTGTGAACAGCCTGTGGGCCAGCTTCCTCCTGAGCTACCAAGGTGGTGCCCATTTCTAGATTTTTCCACGATTTGTCGTTTGAAAGCTTACAGTAATGGCATTTTGAATTGCAAATTAAAAAGCGCTATATACACGCAAAGCAAAAAAGTAATTAATACAGAGTTATTATGATTATGCACATTCTGAAATCCAAAACACAAGTAGACAGAATTGCTGGGATCGGGCAAGGGCGCCAAGTGGGACATCTTAGCTGAACCAGACCTCTGTAATTCGATTAATGCAATTTTAACTCAACTGCACTCTGGAAAACAAAGGAACGGTTTCTTTAAATGCCACAACACTTGCAACAAGGGTAAAAGGAAAGAAAAAAACATTACCCTTTGTAAAAGAAAAACTAGAATGAAAAAAAAGATCCTCAGGGTACTGTATTACTGGCACTCAGAGAGTCTATCAGCCCATGAGTGTTTCCCTAAAGCCACTCTCCCTCCGAGCCTTTTCACTCTTCCTCTAGGGCTGCATTTCTGGCAGCAGTGGTCGTGCAGAGGTGCTGACGCCATTCACGCCTACCCCGCAAACCCCAATTGCCATCGGTGAGGGCCAGTGCTGGGCATCCCGCTGTTGTTCATGAGCGCCTTCCTGGAAAAGCCCACATAACAACCATAATCCACTTTATACACACAATGTTCCCTGTGATATCAGAATTAAAAGACATGCAAGATGCTTCATGTTGTTTTGAATTGCTGAAGAATGTTTCTTTTCTGGAAGCACACTTCAATATGCATAGTTTGTAAATACACGAAAAAAGACTGTAAATGCTATCAAAAGTGGCTCTACCAAAATTCTTCAGGGGGTTCAACTTTCTCAAAACCCTCTCCATAAACATATGTCAATGCTTCCTCTCAAACTGCAACACCTTAGGGAAGGACTACATATGTTTGCAATGCACTTTCTGAGGGTGTACAGTATGCCATTCAAGGAAGGGGCTCGATCTTCCTGGAGACATGCTTATCATGCAAATGACTGAAGCTAAGAGATCAAAAGAAAGCTCACACTGATGCAGCTCGTTGACATTAATTCTACCTTTTAAAACCTGCAATGTAACAGAGAAGAGAAATATTCCAATGCCCTCTGAATAACAGGCTTTCTGTAAGTAATGGAAATAATGGTTTAGTGCTATTTGCAGAACATTTCATTCAAATTTTGCTTGGCTGGTTCCTCACTCTATTCCCCTACAGAGAAAATGGAGACAGAAGTTTAGAAGTGATGTTGGTAAATCGTGAACGATTTCCTGCCAGCCAGTAAGAACATTAGTGTTTAATCCTGTGATACTCAAAGCCCACATATGAATGCATATTATTCAGCTTGCAGTCTGCATTCAAAGAATTCCTTACCATTCAAAGAATAATAATAGACTGTAAAATCAGTAACTTGTTTTATGCTACTGTATCTGTATCTAATATCTAGCAGAAAGAGAACAAAACACAAGGGGCAGCACCCCCATCACCTAACTTCTCACAAATGCTGGAATTATGTCATAAAAGGGAAGATTTGAAAAATAAAATAGAACATAACTTGCCATTAATGTGTAAAACATTACTAGCAAATATCTGATAGATAGGTGCTGCAAGATAATAATAATAATAATAATAATAATAATAATAATATGGCTTAAACTGCTCTAAACATCTCTGCCAGTCTCGCAACTTTTCAGGTTGTTAACTGTTCCAAAGTTCATGATTGCATTACAAATCCTGATCAAACAGTTGTTATGGTAGGGCATGATGGACGAAGGACAGTCATTGTTGAAGGTCCAATAAATCAGGGTTTATTTAAGTAAAAGCACTACAGTGCAAAAGGCAGGGAGAAACACAGGAAGACTTCAACAGCTTAACAGGGAATAACTATCAGGAATACAACTAACAAAGACATCAACTCAGGGAATCAGCAATAATGAAGCAAGAAATAACAGAACAAGAACAGGCGCTTACAGTAAATACACAGCTAACAAGGGTAAACAAGGGGCAGGTGTGGACCATAACCAAGGTAAACCAATCAGAAAAGGCATGGGACCTCAACAAACATGAGGAATAATTACAAATAGCAAGTACTAGTGACTCGGGAATAGTAACAGCACAGAAGGCTAACATCACTAGTAGGAATCCAAGAACAAGTGAAGCAGAACATACTAAACAAGACATGGGCAGAGTAACCATTAACAAGACAAAAGAATCATACACACACCAGAGGATAAAACAAAACAAAAAATAACATAAGGGAGAGACAGCCTCAAACTCATGACCAGGGGATTATCAGCTGCTGAACCACAAGCTCAACCCGTTGAGCTTCACAGCAACCCAAGGAGCTGGGAAACATGCTAAGAGAACATGAAACGGGATGGCCTAAAGGGACTGCTGGCCAAACGGGGAAAAGACACGTGGGACAGGGCTGGATGGGCACCATTTTTGGGTAGATATGATAAAAATGTCTGTCACATAGATAACTGTAATTTCCTTAAAAAACTAAGATGCCAAACATACATGTTGTGTAGAATACTTGTGTGTATTTATATGCAACATTTTTGTAGATTTTTTTCACTGTTTTAAGACAGTAAAAAAGACCTACAACACCTCAAGCATATTTGGGAGATGAGAATCACACCAAAATCAGATGTGTGTTATGGGAATCACAGTCTGGAATCATGCAAGGTCAAGAGATTGTCAACCAAGTAGCTGGGCTGAGAAGTGAATGCCAGCTCTTTCCTCGGAAGTAGTCCGGAAGTACTATCATCAAAGCACTGACTTTAGCCACTTGCCTTGTTGGCAGAAATCTAAGACCAGACAAGGAAGATTTCTTAATGTTGGTATATGGCAAGAAGTCATGGATGTCAGAATTCAGATTAAGGGCAAGAAAATGCACCAAACAATGCTTCTCTGGCAAGTTATTCATACTTATTCTGGGTAATTATTTACAGTATATTATTTTCTTTATTTATATTCTGCAGCTCTTGAAAAATTATTAAAGGTATTTGGTACATATTCTTTATTATGATCAGCCTTATATAATAGACATACAGTCAGTTTTCCATATATTATATCATTCAGATAGATTGAAAGAACTGGCATAAAGAGAGTGCCAAACTATTGTATATGCTTAATTGTGGGATAGATCATTTACTTTTTCATAGACAAATGAGACTTTTTTCAACATGGTGAAATGCCATCTCAGATATTCTGTTTGATGATAATTCAGTAATATTTATGAGTATTTTCAGTTTTCTGCTGATAAAACCTGATCACGTCTTACTCTCTGGGGAGATGCGTGCTCCATAAGACCCATCAGGAAAACAGTACATGTTACACTGCGTGATGAATAGGAGAAAGGCGATGGGAGTCAACCCAGCCAGTCACTGGAAAGGAGAACCGGGGGGGTGGGGATGGGAGCTGCTCATTGCTGATGGCTTGCAAGGATTTGTGAGTTACAGGTTAAGTAGGGGTTTGTGATGAGGAAAAAAGCAGTGGTCCTTTGGGACTAACTGCAGCAACGGTGTGTTGCTATGGAGATGATGAGCATATAAGCCGATAAGGAAGGAGCCCCCAGACACACAGGAGCATGGCCACAGCGGGCCAGTCTGTGAAGAGTGGCTCATGTGGTGCCGCTGGCAGGAAAGTGCAGAAAACAGGCGTCCCCAGCACGAGCTGCAGGGTGCTTTGATGCTGACTTCATACCAGGGACTCTGAGACACAACAAAGCAAGCTCATGGTGAAGATTAGCAGGAATGATGCAGGTCTGCAGTGCAGGTTTCCTTTGCAAAACAAAATGGCCATCTTGCCCTGAAGAGAATACCTGTATCTAATTTCAGTTTCATTGTCATTATCCTACAATAGACTTTTGCTATTTTGAGTCACTAGAGTGGTTTTAATTCCTGGAGTATATGTATGTATATGGGCCTATTTTTCCTAGTAAGATAGGAAAAATGCAGCATTAAATATACATGCATCATGAATATCATGGATTCCAGGATTACTGGTTTTGTTCCTTTTTTTGTTCCTTCTTAAAGGTCTTAAGGTTCTTTCGGTGAGAATAGGGCCATGCATTGTGTGTCTTCTAAAATTGTAAAATATCAGAAAAGTCCAGCAGGAAAGTGGGAGACAGATTTCAATTCTTTGGGTGAATTCACAGGTCTACGAGAAATTGATATGCCAGGCGTGAGACTCTCCAGTGCATGTGGAAATGTGGGGGTAAACTGATTCTCCATGTGAAAGAGAACCAGCTGTACATTCTGAGGATTAATACAGGTGTGTAGGTACTGTTATATAACATATACAGCAATGAAAAACATAATCTGTTTGCAATACGTAGATAGTAAATCCCCTGGTTTTCTGCTCAATTTGAAAGAAATTAAAAGTTAAAATGTTCTTTTTCAAATTGTTAGCAGTTACTTCGACTCATTATAAGACATTGAATATGTTCACTCATGTTGGTCATTTGATTACCATGTACTGTAGTGCCTTGGATGTTCAAAATGATCTGTTTCTATATGTTGTAAATATATTCTGCTTATATTTACACAATAAGAATAAAATATACTAGCTCAAACTTCACTGATGAGAATTACACTGCTATGCCATGAGTGGCTGCAGGCAGAACTGGCAAAATTGTTCATATTATTATAATTATTATGAGATTTTTGCAGAAGGCAGTCAAAGACCCCCATAGAGAAATACTGGGAACAAAACTACACCTGTGTGCTTACGCACCCGGCCACGGGCTACCTTCAGAAGGATGAATAATTCTTTTTTTAAGCAGAGTCATAGGGAAAGAGAGAGAGAGAGAAATGTGAGAGAGAAACTGCACTGCACTGCCACTCTGCATTAGGTGTGCTTAAACCCTTGGCAGCACAATTTTCCAAGGTAGTGTCAAATTGAGTTAGGATCACTGTGGAGCAGCTCTTCCCAGGCTCGTCCATGCATCCAGTGCACTTGCAGAGTGTGACCTGAAATTCGTGGAAATTCTGCTCTTGTTGTAGCCAGCAATAGCTTGGTGATCTGCAATGATCAGCTACATTAAATGACTTCACTTAGCTCTGTCCAAAGGGGCTGACTGAGCTCATGGCTTTAACATGCTCATTTCACACTCAGACAAATTCAGTGTCTTTCCCAGTGTGACTGTAGGATCCCCGTTTAAATAGTGGCCTTGTTTATGTCACTGTTTTCTTTCTTTTCTTCTTTTTTTGCCACTATTAAGATTCCACTACCTATGTTCACTGAGTCATACTGCCTCTAACAAACTGTAAAAAAAGTATTACAGTCCTTTTACAGCACCCATTAATGTGAAGTAACACTTCTGCAGCAATATGCTAACTAGGTACAGCTTGTCCAACTCTTTTGCAATTTTAAGCTAGGGAATTTCTCGTAGACATATAACAAGCCATTACCCTAAATCTTAAGAAAAATTGTTGGAATTTCTCAGTCCTACAGGAGACAACAACTCCCTATGGTTCCTTCCCCTACAGGTGTATGGGACCCTGCAGTACAATGGCTTGCTCTCCTTGTTATTGAATCAGATGATAGGAGGATGAATTTGAGCTGCTGTACTGTAATGCCGTTCATTAACAAATGTCACAGAAAAAAATCCCATACACTGATTTAAAGCCAAAGGGGCACTTCAGCAAGAGCACGTCCTGTTTTTCCTTGCCAGGACACCTTTGTTTCTCCTGAAATCTCTCTGGACAACACAGGAAAAAATGGCGCTGATTAATTAGCCATACACTACTTTTTCCAGGTTCACTTTGCTTGTGTGTCAGATGCGACAGCAAGGGCTGTCACAAAGGGGGGACTTCAAAAAGGGGGCCACTGGGAGCAAGAATAACAATGCTTGTCAAATTGAACAGTGCAGTGTTTTATCAGGCAAGAAATGACTGATGGCTTTTGGCTAGGCCCATGACTGCTAACTTGTAGCATACATGCCTACTTGTCTATGTGGAAAGTCAGTAGTCATGAAAAGGGAAAGCCATGTGATTTTTGAGTTTATTTATTAAGCTTATCCTTTTATACAGTATAACTAAAATACATGCATTAAATAAACATTATACTATATACCATGTGTGTATGTGTGTATAGTACAACAGAGAATCCACACTTTGAATAGCTAAAAAACAGTAGGCCTACTATTTATCATTTTGGTGCGATATTTCACACATAGTAAAAACCACACTAAAGTAAACAATTTACTGCCTCATATAATATTGAAATAGAAGGTAGGGATATCTGAAGTTCATATAGCTCCTATTTCCAAAACATTCTGCTTCTGAAATGCAGGGTCATAGTGTGCCTGAAATTTCATACCAGGAAATACAACATTAGAAGCAGGAGACACCTTTAACAGCAGCCCCGTCCACTAGATCAAAATACACAAGTGAAACAACATTACCCTTTAATAGAGAATAGCTGCTAAAAAGTGTAGCTTTACGATTTGATAAATGTGTTTTAAAATGGCTGCTTCTGCACTTTGCAATGTTGGTCAAAACTATACATTTATTCACCTTTTGTTTAATAAAGACATCAATGGAAGCAGATCTCCTCATTTTTTTCAATATGGACCCCTAGTGATTAAAGAAAGAATGTATCAATGATCATTTTTCATTCTGATCACTATTACATTGCTCAGTCTGTACGCATTTGATCTTTCTGGTCAGGTTAATGGCATTCACGTATCTTCAATCCACACCCCAGCCTGGCATCTTTGCAATGACAAGGTGCTGAGTGACAGACCAACAAATCGAACACAAAGTGTTTGACATCTCAGACTGTCCTGGGCAGTAGGAAAGCTGGGGCACTATTCTTCTTTGTTACGTATGTTTCAGTGTGAGCATTCATACTATTCATATCTGCACCCACAGTAACTCCTAGCATTTACAGTGTGACAGTATTTCACAGCAGGGAATCAGGTCATTGATCAGGTTATCAGAACTAGAATTAAGGGACCGTTTGATCCAAAGTTTTTATGATGACCCCTCCATTCCGATGAACCACATCCTTTATGGCTCAGCTCTGTGTGGATAGGCTAAAACTCCAACTGTTTAGCTCTTCTCTGTTTTCCTCCTCCTGATGCAGATGCCATCATGACTGTTTTTCTCACAGTCCTCAGTATGCCAGATCCAATTCAGATTGATAGCATGTTCATGGATGCTATGAGACTTTGGGACTACACACTGGATTATGATTATTTTCCCTCAAAGGCCAATGGCATCAGGCTGCAGCAAAACAGATCCTTGATGTTTTTCCCTTTTTTCCAGGATAGTATCTGCATTTGTGCCAAATTTTGTGGCACGACGATGCTAAAAGGAAATAGTTACAGGCCAAAAACAGCTACATAACCAAAACGGATTCTCTATAGTACACCAAACTACACTCGCCTAAAGGATTATTAGGAACACCTGTTCAATTTCTCATTAATGCAATTATCTAATCAGCCAATCACATGGCAGTTGC
>JAODLC010000133.1:25810536-25830155 GCA_026781145.1 Hippopotamyrus pictus | reverse complement strand
ATATTCTCAGAGCTTGAACTTGTCACACAACAACCTGAGAATACTGGGCCCCCGGCAGCTCTCAAATCTTACTCAGTCACTGCTGCGCTTTATGTGTTTGCGGATTCTGATGTCCTTTTGTTCCTTGTACATGGTCACCCGTTTCGCTCAAACTAATAGCAAAGTGACACGCGGCTTAAGTTAGCCGCTAGGACACTGAAATTTGCCTGGGCAAGTCTGGGCCAGACTAATTTCAGTGTTTTATTACAATGGCATACCTGCATAAATATGTGTGTTACAACTTAAAAATTCTATTCCTATTTAATTTCGTATTTTCAAAATGTCTTAAGTATAAACTGTGTAGCATGTGCCGCTGCACACACTCCCCTCTAAGGAAGCTGGGAATAACTCCAGCCGCGAAATAAAATACTGCGAATAAAAATCTAAATGAATCCGAAGCTGCAAATGAGTGGCTAACTTAAGCCATGGGTCACTTTGCAATTAGTTCTGGCACCATGGGTGACTGTGCTCAAGGAACACAAGGACAACGCAATCCGCAAACGCACAAAGAAACCGCAGCAGTGATCCATAGCGCCACCCACTGTCCTGCTCCAATCAACATATATTTGCATGTTGTGAACTTGCAAATGAAAAAGTAGGAAATGAAAAGTGAAATTGGAAAATGAAAAGACAAAAATGTTTTTTAATTATATTTTTTTAATTGTTCCCATCTGACTCACATATGAGTGGAAAACTAAAACACATATGGTGCTATTTCATTTTAATTTTAATTTTGGCAGGATTTTTGCAGATAGACTAAATGGAAAAGTAAAGATTGCATTAAAATTTTTTGCAGAAAATACCTCCCAAACCAGAAAGTCTTTAAGGAGAAAAGCTACTGTATTGACTCTCAGGGTTTTTCAAGGTTGACACAAAACATCACTGGGATTCAAACCCAGACTCTCCAGTTTATTAGACAGGAACTTTGACCAACCACAGCATCACCTTAATCAAGGAAATACTATATCAGTTCCAAAAAAGAAAGGATTTTTAATATTATACGGGAACACATACACATAACATCTGCTGTGGAACTGATAATGATACATGGTACTTATTAACAGCTTTTTGGTTCAAAGAGAGCTGGTACCGATAGGGTACATATTGTCAGGATTGTCAGTCTTCTCATTTCCCTGTCTGGCCAGCAGATGTCACTGGTCACCCTATCCCTAGTGTTTGAGTCCTCTGTGATTATAACCCATACCTGAGTCTTGTTTTTCCTAGCCCTAGTGTTTGAGCTATTAGTATTTGTTAATGACCCTCACCTGTGTCTTAGCCCCTGTGTTTGATTGATTAGTTATGTCCTGCACCTGTCCTTTGTTGAAGTCCTTGTTATGTGAATTTAAGTGCCTGCTCTTACTTTAGCGTGACCAGATAATCCATGTCAGGGAGGACACTTTGAGCTACTTCGGGTTTTACAAACTACTTTCAAATTGAAAGGCTCCTGTGCTCAGCTAAATAGTTCAGCTCTTCTTGAGCTTTGACTGGTTTGTTTCCTTGACTGAAAGACTCATCCAGCTGTTTCACATTAGCATTAGTGAAACATGCATGATTATAGGAGATTGACCAATCAGCACACGGCAAGAACTCAGTGCTCAAGTGAAATCCAGGTCCTTTTAATTGAAATGGTAATTTACAACTCCTGTCCTAGCTCAGCGTGTCCTCCCTGACATGGATTATCTGGTCACCCTATCTTACTTTGTTCCCCATTTGTTCATTGTGTTTGCTACTGTTCTGGTGCATGTATTGCTTTGTGTTCGACTCCCCGTTTTGCTGTGCTCGTTACTGTGCTATTCTTTGTGTTGTACCTGCCTTCATTAGAAACCTTGTGGTTGCTTTTGTTTCTTGTTTTTTTTCCACATTCAATAAAGTTCATTGTGTCTTGTGAGCCACACCATTGCTCGTCCCTCGTCTTTTCTCTCATGCCCGCCATAGCGCATACTGTATGATGGTAATGTTGTCGGGATAGCAATCCATATCACTCCATGTACTTTGGTATATATGTAGCAAAAGCATGCTTCTTATGAGCTGGGCAGCAGCAGAATCACTTGTATATTTGGTTATAAATCCAGATTCTTGATTATTAAGCGCTAGCCCAAAAGTCCTGCTTCAGTGAATTCAATAACGAATATCTTGACCAAGACCTATTATCGACGATGTGCTTCGGGTTCATAAAAACTGTTGATCGCATATTCCGGACATGCCACATTCCTCAGAAGTGCTTCATGCCAGGCGAAGTTGTGAGTTATGAGAGTTCTGATGTAGTGCACCAGGTTATAAATCATTGTATTAGACTCGGCCTACCTCGACCGCGCACAGTTATACCTTCAGTGCAATGCTCTTTCGTTCAAGCGTTCAGTATTCACCCTGGTACCATTATACTTCACCCTATTGTGGTCGAAGAGGGAGGGATTTGTTCTCACCTCTGTCAACGGAAAGGCAGTCCACAGCCAGTTTACCAATAAGGTGGAGAGTCATTGATTTTATCATTATGTTTACCAACTGGGACTTGCTATTCCTCACTCAAGGTCTCCTAAAATGTCTTGCACCCAATATTTAGCTCCCACCCAAATTTCCCACCCAGCTCAGCATTTTTGATCTAAACCAACCTCCTTAGTTCCAGGCAAGGTTGAACTGGACAACTTACACATAATTGGAATGCAAATGTGTTTTAATGACACGCAGTTAACATTTAAAGCTAGCAATTTGACTTGAAAGGTGCTCAGTTTGCACTCTTTGTGTGCCAAAGTCTGAATACATTGAAACTTTTCATACTGATTCATTAGGTCTACAGGACTGCTGCTGAAGCAGAAAAAGATACAAACTGAAAGAAAGCGGCAAAGTATGTCATAAAGATGCCACCATGTTCAAAGATTTGAAAAGGATTCACCAAACTGGTTTTGACATGAATCACATGAGAATTGTAAAGGACTAAGCATGTATGTTCTTTTGTAGCTGGCAAACCATGCTGTTTCCAACCTTTTTTTGGTTGTTGTGCCTAGAGCATGTTGGCAAGCTATCACCATTATGGAAATTCCATGTCAGGCTATTTACATCCCAAGCCTGTAGAATGCTGACTGCTCATGAGGAAAAGAGACAGTGAGCGTCACTGTAGATAGTGGTTGTTGTTTTCCTCTTAATTCACGTTATTGTACACAGTGTATTTTCGTCCAAAGACACCTGGACACATGTATCGTGTGAAAAAGGCCCTTAACGTCAGAATCAGTAACATCTTTTATTCATTCAAGCACTCAGCATGTCCAAGAGCCACACACACCACAATATGGACAGGGCAAATGAAACATGCTGCAGACAAGGTTACATGTAGTGCATTCAAAAACATACAGCGCTTACAACTAGACAGAGCATAACTACAGCCAGCACAACATATACAATAGAATGTACGTACAAAATTACATTAAGTAATAGGCAAGTGATGATCAAAGTTGCAAGTATCACATAGAAAATACTGGGATACAGGAATATGCTATGAAATCAGAAAACAGTGTTATACTATATAAAAATAATGCTAAACAATACATACTATATACTACATTCTCCTCTCTGCTGGCATTTATGCCAACTGCTTATTTGTGTTTCTTGAGGTAGGTTGTTTTTTTTTGTTTTTTTTTTTTAAACAAAGAATAACACCGTTTAAATATTCAAACCTACTTTCTCATTTTACATCTAAAAAAATATGTGGATATGTTTAGGGAATGAGAGAATTTGTTCTGTGTGACTGATCATGAACATCAAGCCAGTGAGATTATGTCACAGTGCATATGGTTTTACATAGTTCTTCGGTAAGGAATCTTGGAGGAAAAATGTAGCCTTTGAGGAACAGAACCCCTTGTTACCTTCCCAAGTGCCCTTTGCTTACTGTGGTTTTTTCCACCTTGGGCAAAGTACAGTTTATTTAGCATTAAATAGGCCTGCCGTTTACGCTGCCCTGCCAGGAGCAGATTAGAGCACACTTACAACTGACTCGCTTGTCAGACCTCATCAGATACTGGCTTTGTCTCCTCCTTCACGGGCCAGCAAAGGAACTGGCATTTTTAAGGAGCGCCCACCTACGTACGTGTCCCCAGGAGGGGAACGGTGATGCCGGAGTAGGGGCGGTTCTTCCTCCAGTGTACTTAACGTCACCCCGGGCCTCTTCACCAGGACCAGAACGAGTCCATTTGTCACGGGCCGTCCTTTGCAGTCAGATTTATATATTGCAAAAGTCATTGGCCTAATCATAAGTAGCTTTTTCATCATGAGGCACAGGTTGTCCAATTGATGAGTGGGTGGAAAGGCAACTCAAGGTAATGAATGTTGATAAGCGGCAATTATGGTGCCGTCCTCCAAAGCGCAGACCAACTCGTTTCCTGACAGAGGTGCATAAACTGCAGGCCAATTTAGTGCTGAATAAACAGTGGTCTGCAGAAAGCGAGAGCACCGCAGTAAATGAAGTGTGCTTGTGGAGGAGCAAAATAGCAAAGCACAGACCCATTTCTACACTTTTGACCAAATGTAATCAAAGAGATGGAATTGCAGGCTATTAAGGCTCAGAATGGCACTCTTTCTGGTGGGTGAAGGGCTTTTGCGCTCATTTAGTATACAAATATATCTCTAATATCACGTGGGCAGAGGTCAAATCAAGAGGAATAGAATTCCTCTAACTGGAAGGTGATGATGAGGAAACAGTTTGTCTTTTAATGTCACAGGAAAAAGACAATCACTATGACAAAAAACATCGAAAATATTTATCAATATAATTAATTAGATCCATCTATTTTACAACGGCATAGCCAGTACACAGTGAGCCGATAACATTTGTAAGTTAAGTACTTTGCTCAACATTGCAAAGGCGGAGCCTCGCATAGATCTTCAGGCCCTGACCTTTTGGCCACATATCCAGTAAACAGCCCACTACGCCACCAGCTGCTCCTATCAGACCCATTCATTTTAGCAGTTTGAGCTGTCTCTTTGTGGCCTCATTCTGAACGAGGGCGTCTCTGCAGTTTTGCCTCCTGCTTTGCTTAGGCCATGCAGCTTGTAAACGAATACCCTTTGATTTGCCGTCACTGGGCATGTAAAGCAACACAAAGAGGCTGCAAATCTCAGCCAGACCTGCTTATTACCAGAATATCGATCTGATATTCCCTTGCTGATCTGCTATTTCCCACTTGCTGATGGTGTCACAATCATCCAAGTCCTATCGCTGAGAGCACCTTGTATTCCTTGTTATGGAACAGAAAAGCTATCTCTGTTGCATGCATTTACGAATGGCATTTTACTATAATACAAAAACCGCTTCAAATTGGTGTATGTGCGAAAGTAATTATGTCACCGATTTGTAATTTTATATCTATAAATTAGAACTAGTAACAGTGAAACATGATAATAACCCAACATTTGTATTCTGACAGACAGCAAGTGAGGTTTTGGCAAGTTGGAGTTGCCCTTGTTGCAGAAACATATCAAGCCTCAAGCAAGATGCAAGCCAGCATTAATAATGTACATGGATGCTGAGGTTTAATTATTCATTCCTCTCATGAATTATATAGTAGAGGTTGTATTAATATTTAATGGCCTAAATGTCGGTTTGCCTGTAACCTGAATGGCCCCACCCACCCTCCAACCCACGTAGTTATGGCTACAATATGAGTGGTAGAAATACCAGAGTCGGACCAATCAGAAAAGGATTCCCTGAATGGCCTTTACACTGGCCACACCTCTGTGGGCGGCATGTCTGTCAGCGACATGAGTTATTTTGGCTGGGCTCCCTGTGAATTGTGGGATGGCATTGAACCAGCAGTCCCAATTGAATGTTTTTCTTCCTACGCTCCGTCCACCCTGACACCCCACTGACAAATTGCTTTCCCCATTTTCTCAGACAGCACTCAAACCCTTACTGCATTTACATAGAAAGGGGCAGCATGTGGCTCGGTGGGCTAAGCCTCTGTGCCCGCGATCGGAAGGTTGCCAGTTTGAGCCCCGCCTCGCCATGTCTGCGGGTCTTTGAGCAAGGCCCTTAACCCCCAACTTCCTGGGTGTTGCAACAGGTGGCTGCCCTTCACAGTCAGCTTGCTCTTACCTACAGAGAGCGAGCTGGGGGAGGCATAAAGGGAATTTCCCCACAGGGAGCAATACAAGTATCAATTACTGGTATTACAAGGCAATGATATATTTTACCATAAACCTTTAGCACATTTGCACAAAGTTTCTGTACGAAGAAAAGTTATTGGCTAAGAGTAACTAACACATGGTGAGGAAATGCACTCACAAGATGAAGGTTTGACAAAAATATATTCAATACTGTTGTCACACAAACTATTATGGACCTGTAAGTCATAAGATTTCATCTCATTCCTTTGATGGCCTTTATATTTAAAATTTATATTGCAGTTGGAAATAAATATATCTCAATGAAACGTGCCCAAAAGGATTGAGGAATAAAACAACTAATGACACGCCGTAGTTTAACTTAAATGTTTACGTCTTATTTATGACACTCGGAGAATAAATCCTTTAACTCTTCTACTGAACCTTGCAGAATTACAGTTAGGATGTAAGTAAATAATTTTACTTTGTTATACTTGGAAAAGCTTATTCATGAATATAATGCATATAATTGGTACCAAAATGCAAATACCATTTATTGTAGGTTCTGGTGTCCACCAAAACTGTTTGTGTTTGGTACGACAGCATACAGATACAGTACATCTGTTTATTTCTGGGAAAACGTTGTCCTTTTCTGGGGCTTGAGAAGAATGTGGCAGACAGTAAACAAAATAAAGAAAACTCCCTTTTCAGTATGGACTAAAGCGAGACCTGGTGAACAACTGTTCATCTAATATTAGCATAACATCAGGGCTGCCTAAAAAAGAAATCATTGAAGTTTTGTTTTTCCATTAATTAATATTCCTTCCGGTGTCTGTTACACTTCTTTGTAAAGTTTCATTTTAAGGAACTTTTTTCAGTGTTCAAACACAGTTGAAAAAATGCAGCATAGGAAAATATTTGGACTAAATTTTTCACCAAACGAGATGCCTGAATTCACTGTATGCTGTTAATAATATTAAAATTACTTTGTGAAAAGAGACCGGTATGACTCTAAAGATAAAACAGATGTGGTCTGGTCAGTATTATAAAAGAGAAAATATAAAATAATGGGGAGGTTTTATCATGGTTTTCCATTCTTCAGAGGGAAAGTATTCAATGTTTTAGTTGCTTGAAATCTTGCTGCGCAGACAACCATTGTAAGAAGACTTTAAAACGCTATTTCTCTTGTCATGTAAAATATGTTATTATAGACAAGAATTTATAGTCCAGAGCATCTAGTAATTTAATAACACGTATCCATGAGATTTGTAACTGAGATGGTTTATCACTTTCTCCTGGTGAAAACAAATTGATTTTTAAAAGCTGATAACTGAGCTTTTGATTTAATAAAGAGAGTGGTTTAAGCCACATTGAAGGGAAGATGACAGGGTGCAAACATTGCGTTTTTCAGTGGCACATTAAATATATTTAATAGTGCATACATACTGGTAACTGTGGACAAATTAGCAATATGTCATTTTTATTTTTAATTTTCTTTTTTGCCTTAATATTAAAAATAAGTGGTTATTATAGCTAATCAGTACAACAATCCCATAACATATGTCTGGAGTTACAATACAATGTAACTAAATTAATTACAAATTAAGTAAAGATGAATGTTCACAATTGATACAAAGTAGACTACCAAAAAAACCAACACTAAAAATCCCCGGGGGCAGGGAGGCCCTGAACTATTTTTTTCCCTGTGATGCTGTTGATCTCATTGTCTCTGGCTTGCATCTGATTTAGCTGGAGTTCAAGTGTAATTCTTAATAGATAAAGGCAGACATCACCATGGCTTTTGTTCTTGGTAAAGTAAAAAAAAAACCTGGGAGACAGTGATTTAGTTTATGGCCCAGCTAGACAGAATTAGACCCCAAAAGGACAGATAGACCTATTATATCTGATAGATTGGAATGCAAATGCCAATAAGATGGACAAAATTCTCACAGCCGCTGTACATCTTTGCTGTCTTGCTGAATTTCCATGTCTAGGTGTGATTTACTGGTGCTGGGAATGATTGCCTTCTTCCCGCTCTCATTAATTACCCCAAAATCTGTTAACATTTATTACACCAAAATCTGTTAACATTTAATGAATATTTCAAAGGTCAGGGTCAGCAAAGGGATGGTTAAATTTCTATAAAATGTTAAGGATTTAATTGCCTTTTCAAAAATGATTAATTGAGGTGTAATTTGCCAACAGTTATTATCTAAGAATATCTACAGGCTTGATAATTAAACCCAGATGGGCTGTCCTAACTATTGTGAGTCATTTTAATGCCTGTGAAGGGAAATTATATGGCAATCAACAGCAAGAAGGATGCCAGGCTAGTTTATGTGTCTTTAAAAAAAAGTATTTTCACCTGCTTAGTGAAAACTTTTGGATTAGCTTGGAAGCAATTCATTTCAGGGGTTATTAGGAAAAATGATCAGTATACTCTACTGCACCAGCACTGAAATGGAGGACCCTGCATCTGGACCGAAACACTTGAGTACCCCTGCTCTGCTGTATGATGGCTCTGTACCCAAACGTCTACCAGAACTGGGTAAAAGAGCAGAATCAATGTAGGTACAGAGGTGTGCTTATATGATTATGGAAAAGCTCTTAATATCAACGCAAAGTTACAGAGAGGGACTCTCAGTGCATTGATTTCTTCCTTTTAGTCTGCTATTAATCACGAGGGTCCGCCACAAAACCACTGACAATGACATGTTTTTGCACAATGATTTGTCTAACAAACAGCCAATAAATCTGTCGGAAGAGGCATGTGTATTACGCACTGTGGTATTGACTATCTGTCCTGATCTTGAGTTAAACTGCAATAAACAAATTAAAAGATGCTCACACTCCATAATGCCAGATTAATCACTTGTCATACTTTTTCATGACTTAATTAAATGACTGTATATAACACCATAGACCTATCAGGTGTAAAGGTGTTTCTTTTTCCCCAAATTAAACTGCATGTTACACAGCATTGGCCAGTGCCAGTAAAGAAGTCTTTAAGGCAGCGAGGTCACTTTTTTCTCCAGTACGGTACCCTTCCTCTGCATAATGGACAACTAAAAAACACAACATGTACGTGTCCAAGCAGCCCCCAGAGAGTGTTGATGTGGCTAAAGTTTGTTCCTGCTTCAATGTTGCACTGCTTGATCAGCCATCAAGAACAGCCAGCTAACACAACACAGAACTGACCCATTGTCCGCGTCACAGAAACCAGTGTGACTTTTCAAGTGTTAAGGAAGCTACTTTTTAAACGCTAGATTTTCAAGTTACAAGTTACTTATGATTAAGTAGCTAAGCTACAGCCAAGCTACTGTTTTAATATAGTGGCTAGCTACACTGCAAGCTACAGAGAAAAAGCAGCTAACTACATCGAAGCTATATCATCTGGTAATACTTAATATTTGTGCTGTAGGATACTCTTAAATAAATTGAATTTTAAAAATGTGAAACATGATGTTACAAGTTGAAATGAAAATCTATATTTTTAACAGTATAATGTCAAATCACAATGAGGTTTCAAAAATGTTTCTGTATTTGGTGTAAACCAAGAGTACTTCACAATTGCTGTATGGAAATTAGAAGGGGTACAACAAAAAAAGAGATTTTGATCATCTGTCCAAGATCCAAAGTGCTCCTATGCATTTTAATTAAAGTGTCTAAAATATTGTTTGCCGTGAAGTGTTTTTCAACCCTTTAACATCCATCCCCAAAGAATTCAAGCAAAATTCACACTTCGTAGTTGAAAATATCCGTCTTTGTAAAGAGAGAAAAATGATACAGGTCGTTGTTGGTTCAGTCGGAACTGATCGCGGTCGGAAGTCGGCCCTTTATTTTATATGCACAAATTATCATATGTATAGTACAGTGTATAATAGAATTATATCATCTTTAAGTCATATTGTTTGGTGTTTTTAACCTTTTTGTCGCCATTTTCCTTGTTCATTATTGTCATAACCTTTATACCACCATTAAAGTTGCTAAGACATGGACAGATACGAATGTATACTGTTCCTTGACTGGTGCGAGCAGCAGCCTGAGCACGAGACGAATGAATGGGGCTCTGCTGCTGACAGTTGGGGCGGAAACTGTCATACATCCACGTAGGGCAGGACTCGCGCTGCCTGACGCAGTACAGTCATGGCCACATATTTGCAGTCTCGGCGAACTTTATACCGTCGCATATCCCTTATGGGAAAGGTTGAACTGAACGCAAATTGCATTTGATGCGTATGATATCACAATAAATAGCCAGATCTTCTGTATCAAGGTACTTAGTCTTAACTTTGTGTTAGAAGAAATGAAGTGTTAAGTTTCCAGCTGAAGTGAACCCCCATGCTTCTACAAAGATACAGAACTAATATATTTGCTTTTTAAGGACATGATTGCACAGATCTGTTACTATAGATGACTAGTGGTGTGAAAA
Source organism: Hippopotamyrus pictus (assembly GCA_026781145.1). Taxonomy (NCBI): domain Eukaryota; kingdom Metazoa; phylum Chordata; class Actinopteri; order Osteoglossiformes; family Mormyridae; genus Hippopotamyrus; species Hippopotamyrus pictus. The sequence continues at coordinate 25,819,594 of JAODLC010000133.1, read as the reverse complement.
TAAAAATGCTAATGTGAGAAATAGGTAAAGAAGCTTTCTCATTAATCATATAGCTACAGTACAATCCAATTGTATATTACTGCTAATTGTAAAATGGCATGTAATGACATGGGTCACAGGAATACATGAACAATCAAAAACCAACCTTAAAACACTGGGAAGGACTAGGGAGTGACAAAAAAAGTCATTTTGCAAATGGGGTCAAGATTTAACATGTCTTTTTTTATTGTCAGGATGTCAAAATGCCATTTAAAATAGGGTCTTTTAATTACACCCATTAATTATTAACAACTCAATTATCCTGTAATGGGTTGTCCATTTTAGTAGCTTGGCAAAGTCGGCAGTGATTCATTAGCCCTTGCATATTTGCAAAATGTAGGGCATTAGCTTACAAGCCAAACTTTTGAATTATACGTTGACTGAAACCAGTGGTCTAGAGTCTCCACATTTCCTGACATCAGTGTTCCACCAGTGAGGTCCACTGTGTGTTTCTCTATTCCTCTTGTTAATGTAGAGAAACAATAGCAAAGTAACGGATAATGGGGATAGCAGGAACATTATAGCGATAAAGTCATGATGGTCCAAGGAAACAAAGCAATGCCTTTTGACTAACCATTTGCTCCACAACAAAGTTTTGGAACCAGTATGCAAACCCGCCATATCTCAGCATAAAGCCCATTTGTCTTCATTGCGTTCATTTAATCTTTAAAGGACAAAAATTTAAGGCTTCAGTGTTTTGAAATGAATTTCAGGACTGTGCCCTATTTCTCATTAGGAACAGTTCTGTGGCAGTCACCGGGAACAGAGGCTGACGGCAAGATTTATTGGATTCCTGCAGATCTAGATAACTTGCCTTTGGAGCCACTGTGGGTGTAACCTAATTCAAGCTCGAAACTACAGTCTTTTATTTACAAAAGAAAAGAAGCTCTAAATTCTAATGAGGCAAGCAATTTCTTACGACAGCGCTCCCTTGGTTCTTAGCAGCAGCCAGCAGAATCTCCTCTTCCTTCCTTCTGAGTTCTCTGCACTCGAAGATTCTGTAATGGCCACTCTGGTCTCATGATGCCCTTGCTGTCATTACAGGCTGCTTATGGGGGAAGCTGCTCCACCCGATCAACATGGTTTATGTGATCAAAATGCAAGAGATTTCCTCCCCCTCCAAAGCCTTGTTTAAATTACGCACGTCCGCGTAGCTGCCAGGGTCTGACACAACTTTCATCATCGGCCACACAGATGTTTGCATGTCTGTCATGCATGTGCAATATGGACCATGGAGGCCTTCGGCAAAAAGTTATATGAAGAGATCCGCCACAACCCGTCTTTATATGATCGGTCCTTGGTAGAACACAAGGAGACCCAAATGTGCGCAAATAATTGGCATGAAATGTTAGGAAAAGAAAAAACCTTCTACCAACCCAGTTCTTAATCCCAGGGAGTGCACATAAAAATTGTACACCTTTGCTCTATAGTAAATCATTCTAGTTAATAGTGTCAGATAAATGAATAAAATGTAAATGCAAATGTATTTGCAGGATGATACTACTTACTGTGCTTGAAAGGAAGGCGTCCGTGTCAGAGGCGGAGTTTGACGTTTGCACTCGGGGGCAAAAAAACACGCATCCTTCTTACCGTACGTGTTCACGCATATATGTGTTGCACACATAACCTATTATTTTGTCTACCTATAGGGTACGAACAAACGCGTATGCAAAGGTGCAAAGTGCCAGCATCTAACATAATTATAACCTCACAGCGGCATTGATTTTCTGGGGCTTGACGGTAAACAATTGCATTCCAACAACTAACCAAAACAGCTGCTGAATCTGTGCATAATACCATTGGACACAGGTGACTGGGGGAGGGGGGGGCTCTGCCCCTGGTCTGTATCTGCTCACCTCTGTTTTTAGTAGCAACAGAGCTGGATATACATCTGTCATCCATGACTCTGTCAGCAGCTGTGTGCGCCTGTTTAGTTTCGAAGTATAAATCAGCCTCAATTCCCCAGCATGTTGGCAGCCTGTTCTATTCAGCAGTACTGTCTTTGAGGGAGTTCACCTCAGTAGCTTATCAAGCAATTATACTTGTGTCTTATCTATTCATGTAATAAAATGTTATAAATTCTGATTTGATCAAAACACCATGGTATATTTCATCTTTTACATCCGCTATATTTTACGATGTTTAACATTTGCTTTGGTTAGAGTTTACTTTAAAATTGTAGTTTTCAGTTCAACCCCCAACCCCAATGGAAGGAAAGTTTTTTGTTTGTTTTTTAACATTTAATCCACATCCAGGGACTTCATGCAGTTTAGGCCCTTAATCCTGTTGCCTCATGTCCACTACAGTCAATCCCAGGAGCAATGAAAGTATTTAAAGTTAAAAATTCTCTGAATTATCATGGGATGCTGCAGAATGCCTGAACTTCGCCTTATTTCCCCTAAAAACCCTATAAATAAGACCCGGAAACCGTTGCGTCTTTGAAACACCACCAGCAGCGTGGCCCACTTAGTGTGACGTATTATGTAAATGGGGCCAACATTTGAGGATGGAATAAAGAATAAGGTGGGTTGTCGCCCTTCGGACGCACAGATCTAGCAGGATCCCTTTTTTAAGAACATGTGGACCTCGTGTGGCATGTGCTCTATTGTTAGTAAGAGTAGTGAGGTCCCAGCTGAGAGCCACAAGCTGTACTGCCCAGGGGGTAGACCCAGTGCTCGCAGCATCGCATTAGCTGTAATTTATGCCAGAAGGTTTACAGGTAACCCCCCCCCCCCCCCGCCCTCAACACACACACACGCACACGCACATACACACAGCCATAGGTCCAGGGCCCATGGGAACTGGGAGTCACTGAAAACCCTGAGCATTTGTCCACCAACCACAGTGCATGCTGGGAATCCTCAAGGTATAACATTCTCCTTCATTAATATCACAGGGCGCTCAAGAGGGAACATCTCTGCAGTGCTTTGTTCTACAGAAGGGTTCTGTCGTTCCCCTAGCCTTAATTGCTCATCTGCCAGCCTCTTCGGTATAATCCTCAGAGCCTAAGTACTGTTAATTGTTCACAGTTAGCAATTTGGACCACAGATAATGAAAATTATGTAGTAAGTTCGCATGAAACAAAGCCCAGTCCTCTGAGCAATTTATTGGTGTTATTACAAATAATGTGATTATGTTTGCAGGCCCCTTCATTCCTTACATTTTACTAATGGAAGTACCTCACACTCTGATACATTGTTTTATGTTTTTTGCAGACACACTTGATGTCGCAAGCACCAGTTACTTTGTGCATTTCTGCTGAGGACACAAATTACTCTGAAACAGTTGCAGATGTATTATGTCTGGGCCAAGGGAAGCACCAAAACAATGCTGAATGCCGTTGTGACTTCACAATGAGGATAAAGAACCCTCAGTTTGCCTCAAGCCCGAACTCAAACTGTTTTCCTTTGACTAAACAGAGCTGCCCACATTCTGAACTCCTCTATTTAAGAAATGTGTGGCAGGTGACATAGTAGTTAAGCAGGAAAGGATGTATATAAATTCAAAATAAGCAATTTTACTCCTTGCTGCAATTGTGCTTTTGAGTAATATGCATACTTTCAACCTGAACAGGTTTCAGGTAATATATCTAGCTCTATTAATAATTTTTATTCAATATATGCCAGCGTCTTTTCAGAATACCTTAATCTGTAAACCCTTTACATAATATATTTCACACATTTTTAAAGGTCTTCTATACCTTTGATTTGATGAACCTTCATACATCACACAAATGAACAGCTCATGTCATGAATGGACTCAGAGCAAGTCAAACAACATTCAGTCCATTAGTTGAATGAGAATCACTGTCACGTTTTTGTATGGAAATGTAAACAAATTAGAGATGGGTCAAATCAGCCATGGGCCTGGTCTCTCTGCATGGAGACAAGTACAGTAACCAAGAGTCAATTTAAAATTGACATCTGTCACCCACGTTGATGCTGGCATAACACTGATATCGCTTAAATTTTAATTAAACATCAAAATGCAATAGCAAAAGAAGTGTAAGACTGGAGGTCTTGCAGGCCCCGTTGGTCTGAGCTCTGACAAGCCTGTAATGCTCCACCCAGTGTCCTGAAGCAAAGGTCCACCGGCTCCGGCAAGACTGGACCCAAATCACCTGATCACCACATCAAAAGGGACACCTCACCCCCACTGGGCAGCCAGAACCCTGCAGCCAAAGTCCAGCAACAAGGCCTGGCTACGTCAAGACACAGATGCATCATACACTCACTAACTCACACTAACACAGAAGCATGAACACACAAACTTATAAATAACAAGGATGTTGTAATAGAAGGTAGTCATCAAGACTAATTGGATGCTCACATAATTCTCCTTTCAGAGAAACTCAAAGGCTAACCAAAGGCTAACCAAAGTCAAACCAATAAAATATTTTTTAGTAAAAACTATGCACTGGAAAGCTGAAGAAAGGCCCCTTTAGTTCAGGCATCTGAAACAAAGCATTAGGTAAATATCATCTGAATCATATCATCTATCAGGTTCTGCACTTTCATAATTCTTTTATAATGCATACAAAGGACATTCAGTTCCCTTTCATAATGCATTCATTGAACATTCATAAGCAGCATGTTATGACTTTATGCATAACATCCGAACATACCGTAACAGCTGTAATACACATTAATAACAACCATTATATGATTATGCAATAATAATTGTATAATGTCTGTTATTAAAGTATATTAAAACACACAGAGAGCGCTTTGTCTCTATGTCTGAAACTTGCTGTAGGCAGGATAATGAAGAGAACCACACAGCAGATTTCTAGATCAACAGCTGTTGGGTCATGATGGGGCTACAATGAGGCCCAGACTCAGGACTCGGGTTCTCAGCTTGTTTTCCAGGAGCTGAGAGAAAAAAAATGAACTGAAATGAAGGCATAGTTGAATAAACATACTTGTCACCTGACTTTACTCTTGGACAGGGCTGATCAGCACTATAGGCGACATAGGCGGTTGCCTAGGGCACCAGCTTATGAGAGGGCGCCGACTAGCCATTCTCAGATGATGCTCCCCTAGGGCTCCACATCAGCTAAGACCGGTACTGCTCTTGAACCACTCGTAAAAGTTCAAGTTTACTTCATAAGCATTACTCATTTATATGAAAGTTCTAATTACGCATTCAAGCTTAACATGCAAACCACATTTTCGTCTCAAAACATTATGATGTTATTAAGCCATCACACAGGCACTCCCCCTACCTTTGTAAAGCTTTTGCCAGGAAAACAAATAAAGTTTCAGATTCAAGTGATCCCCTGTGTTTAGGATAAATGTTGTCACAGAAACAAACAGTCATGTCATCGTGGAAGAAGATGTGGTAACAGAAAACTGTCTCTGCATGCCTCGATCCATGCTTTCACATCGTGGCCTCACCAGAAACCCCAGTGGTACACAAATGGCTCCAAAAAGACAGTTGGGTAGAGAACTAAGCTGTATAATCTGCACATCGACTGCAGGCCTTGAAAAAGACCAGCAGCAACAAGCAGAGCAGCAGCTGTGACAAGCAGCCAGGCTTTGTGGGAGCACTTTGAAAAGTTGAGGAAACAGCCCACTGTGTCTCTGCTGGAAAACCAGTTGAAATTGCAGAGGTGCCTCAGCAATGTCTGTGTATTGGTCTGCAGAGCCAATATATGTGTGGCCTACCAGTGCTACAAAGCACACAAAACCTATTTCAACTTAGAATTATAATGTATTCTACCGATATTGCAATATCTTATGGACATTTTTTCTAGATCCTAGAGATGGTCACAAAATACAGGAGCAGGGTAAACAGCAGGCCAGGGCAGCATGTAATGATACTGAATCACTGTGCATACAAATAATGTGAAAACTTTTAATATAACCCAATCCTATTTCAGTTAATTTATATCGTTCATAAGAGCTGCAGTGAATAAAATAAAGCAATTTGCAGTAAATAAAGCTGCAGAAATAACTGCCAGTTGATTAAGTAAGCCTTAATGATCATTTTAAAATGGAATTGGTAGCTCCACAAAAACATATACAATAATTTCATTTAATGAAAACAGTCTAACAATATAAACTGAATCAATTTATTTCAATTTAAATGCCCAATAGGTATGTGAAACTGAATGGTATTATAAGGTATATTTGTAAATTGTGTGCTTAAGATAAATACTAACATAAGTATTTCAACACAGACACCACTTCATAACCAGATCGTTAAATGCCACTGAAGCCATCAAAAAAAGCATCAGTAATGCAGAATACATTTAACATGCAACTTCCATGTTCTTTTAAATGAATAATTAATACCTTCAAAAAAGCATCCAGTCGTGTTGGCATGTTAATAACAAACGTCTCATCAACCATCCAGCGTTAAGCCTCTTAAAAATGCCAGGTTAGCTGGAGCTGAACAGTACATTCTGTTTGGTTAGACCTATGACACGGGATCGGTGCTGGTCGTGCCAGGTGATGCCCTAGGCGGCTGCCTGTGTCACCTAATGGGTTAACTAGCACTGCTTGGGACTAATGTCTTGCAATTTGTGTAAGTCTGGGCAATAAAAATTTCAATGTCTGATGTCTAACACACCTCTAACCTGTTCTTTAAATCCCAGGTCTGATTAATCATGTACACCAATGTATTTAGTGGATGTTTTACTTACTTTACATAAAGGCATTCCTTTTCAACTGTGGTAATTTTAAATTAATAATGTATATAAAGCATACACAGCGCGTAGGACTAGCAGGAATAGAAAAACAATACATTTTTTGTCTTCTCTATTACATGGTGGTTCTGAGTTTGTTGTTAAGGGTCCAGGGCCTGTTTTAGATTTGGCAGTAATGATGAAATTAATTAAGTTCCACTGAAGATTTCTGGCAGTTGTTTAAATTTTATGGGACAATCAGTGACATGTACTCAGTTAGGAAAGGATGTGCCTGCTGAAACAGTCAACAGGAAAATGCCCCCCTCCCCCAAACAAATACAACCATATACAAATATCACTAATGACCCATGTATTCTCTGCATACCTGCTGTTCAATTTCTTTTGATAAGAGTGTTTTCTAACATTTTTTTTTTAAATACAAATACATAAATCTGACAGCTAGTCAGACTGGGAGGTGCTTCACTTTTGTAAGAAAAGTGGTTCCCTATAAAATACATTTGTCTGGATAAAATAATTATGTTCCACCTTTGGTTTTTTAAATCATTGCTCTGTCCGTTTCTGCTGCAGCAGAACAATGCTCCACATCCTCCACATTCTCCACAATACCCAAACTTCCCGCCTCTTGCCTCCCCACCCAGTCCTCAAAGCCTATTTGTGAAAATTAGGAAAGACATTTTGGTTAAGTATAAATTATAAAGCCACTTCACTCAGGAAGAATCTGAGTTAATACGGGTCAGGACTCCTCCGCTGGCTTCTTGGCTTTTTTGAATTTTAAACACAGCAAAATAAATTTGCGCACATTTGGGCATTGTGGAGATGATTAGTTTTCATTCTCTATGGAAAGCCAGACCAGCCCTGACAAAAAACGCAGTAATGAGTGAAGTATATTACATCTCATCATTGGGGATTCAGTGTGTGCGTGTGTGTGCGCGCGCGCGTGTGAGCCGGGGGGGGGGGGGGGGGGACATGATTAATCTGGACACCATCAGAGCTCAGACAGATTATTATCGCATAGACAATAGGATCCTAGCCAAAGAAATACACAGAGCCATCCAGAAAACCGGAGGGCAACTTCAGTTTGAGTAAAATTGAGACATCTGTTATGGTAGCGGTTGAATCTTGAAGGAGGATTTCCAAGTGGCATGTCGTGGAACTGTTTCATCAACTCGATCAGAGAAACTTACACTACCCAAATTTTCATTTTCCTGCAAGGTGTTTACAAAACAAGATATGCTGATGTCAGGCAGACAAGCCAGTGTCTGTCTGTCTGTCTGTCTCTCTCTCTCTCTCTCTCTCTCTCTCTCCCCTTGACCGAAGGAGCTAGGATCAATCTCATTTCAGATAATTTGCTGCAGGAGGAGAGTTCTACTTGATGCATCCTCAAACCTGCAGGAGGACAAACCAACAACAACAGTCCAGCAGAGTACATGTCATGGAGATTGTTATGTTGGCGAGCTGGCGAGCAGGGAAAGCAGGCGATGCGAGCCGCAAATACAAGCAAACGGGGTTTATTTGCACGAACGGGGCAGACTTCAACGAACATCAATGACAGATCTCCCAAGACTAACACAGACGAGGACTAAATACACAAGACAGGTTGAACTTGACAAACCACAGGTGATTACAATCGGAGAATCACACGAGGTAACGAGGTGGGCGTGGCACACACGAGGATCGGACGGAGCTGGGCGTGACAGAACCCCCACCCCAAAGGCGCGCACACCGGACGCGCCCGAGGGGAGGCGACGGACAAGACGAGGGAACCGAAACCTGGAAAACAAAAGCAAAACATTAACAGGACACCGGAAACAGGACAGAGACACAGAACAGGAACAGGGACAAGAAGAAAGACAGGACCCGACAAAGAACGGGGAACGCAGACAGACAGATCAGGAAGGGCGAGACAGAGGGCACAGAGAACGGAGGAACAATAGGGCGAGGAGTGAACACGGGAGACACCGAGGGAGGAGGAGCAAAGACAGGAGGGACAAAGGGTAAGGGTGGAGGAACAAGGGGAGCCCCAGGGAGCCAAGGCGGGCGACGGGCGGAGGGGCCGCAGGCGACAGGGAGGCAGGAGCAGGAGGAGACCACACAGGGGGCAAGGAGACAGGCCGAGGAACAGACGAAGGGGACACGGAGGGGGCAGGAGGGAACAACGGCACAGGCAGGCAGGAGGGGGAAGCCGCGGCTGGCGCCGATGCCCAGCCGGAGCAGGGGGGCCCAGAGTCAGCCGACAAGGAGCCGGAGGCGGGCCCAAGGACTGGCACCGAGGCACCGGGGGGGGACCTGGAGGCGACAGCCGAGCCGGCGCCACAGGACCCGCAGACAGCCACCGAGCCATGGCTAAGGGCCGCACGGGCGCACCAGGGG
>JAODLC010000133.1:25795303-25808950 GCA_026781145.1 Hippopotamyrus pictus | reverse complement strand
GTGCAAGTCCCTAGGATTTCACTCCAGTAATACTGTTACAAACAAAGGATTTTCACCAGTATACCCAAGCACTGGACTGCTATGCTAAGTGACCCAGATCTTCATAATGGGAACTCAGTTTCTTAATGTGCATAACAGCTGGCCCGGAAGCTCTATTATTATTTAGTTCATAATAGAAAAGTTTAAGAAAGAGAGGGTGTAAACTGGAATTAAATCACTTACAGCTAGTAAACAGCTCTCACGGGAATTTAATGAATCATTTTACAGCTCCCATTTGAAGTTTATTCAACGCAGTCAACCTTTCCATGTTGTTTTTAATTGTACTGCCACTCATGGATATTGATTAGCATGTTAATTGGGCAGTTTTTTAATAACTTTTGGACTAATTGCCATGTAAAGCTGCCCCTAACCTCCAAATCTCCATGGCTTTCAATTAACGAGGCTGTGGAACCAAGTGAGCCAGTGGAACGGAGCAGTGAATTTAATACAAATAGTCCTGTTGTCATAGCGTAAGATGATGTTTGCACTCACAAAATCTACTGTATTAACATGATGAATTAAAAAAAAAAAAAGGCAGCAGTGGCTGAGTTTTTATTCCAGGGAAATATTCAGTCATAAACAGGCTGACTGTGACAAGTGACGACGAGTGTTCGTGCTTAGAAACTCTGAGGCGTAACCTTTTCGCTTCCGTGAGCTTAATCGGATCATATTCCTGGGACTCACTCTTTCAGTCCTGTGACCTCCGTGCGTTTGACGGTCTGTGGCGATCTTCCCCTGCGCCAGCACAGCAGTGGATACTGACATTTGAATTTCACAAACAATATCTGCAGATCCAGAGGAAATCAGATTATACTGTCTCTCCTTTGTGTCTTAAGTATGTCACGATATCTGTTAAAAACACTGTAGATATTTATATGTGTATACGCAGCATTAAATCCTTATAGTAAATTTAAATCTTAAATTTTTATTGCAATATTTTTTATTTTTAGTGCTGAAGCCTTTTCAGGAATTAAAATTAGTGTTGTGTGGCATCTGCCGACCTTTTGTATCTTTGATGTGACCTTTGATGTGCTGTGGTACCAAATGGAATAGGGAGAGTTTCTATTAGATATGTTCCCATTTGGCTTTGAGAAGACAACATCAAATGCCTTATATCCCATCTTCGGTGTTTGAAACCAACACCGCTGTTGTATGGCTTCTCGATCAGAAGGACCAGCAAAGTGCCATCATGAATCTTTTATCTTCTTGACTTGTAGCATCCCAGGTTACACGCAAATATCTACTGTACTGGAGATTTGATACCCTGCCCCTTTAATGTGTGGGAAAAGCTTGACAGTGCAGTGGATTATAGCAATTTGGCACTGGAGAATGTCACACGGTTGATACCAATGCAAAGTACAACTATACCTCTAACCATATTAATGGGAAAAGGTGACAAAATGTGTCACGTCCTGCTCCGTTCGATCCTCATGTGTGCCACGCCCACCTCATTACCCCGTGTTTCTACCTGATTGTTTCCATCTGTGTCTAGTTAATTCCAACCCATCTTGTGTATATAGGTCCACATCTTCCTGGTTCGAGTGTCTGTCATTGATGTGTGTTGCTGTTTACCCCGTGTCATTGCCGGTTCCTATGATTAAACCCACGTTTTGCTCTACGTCTGTTTGCCTGCTCGCTCACCCGCCGAACGCAACAGAATGACAGACCCAAGAAACGCACCGCGGGAGGACGACGATCACTGGCTCATCCTCCTGCATGAGGTCGCGTACTGGCGAAAGCGTCCAGAGGTCCAAAAAGAGCCCGACTTGCTTGCCTTGGTTTATCACAGTTGGACCCTCCTGCAAGAGGTAACGCCGACCACGGAGGAGTCCAGCATGGAAGCGGTCCACGCCTGCCTTCGACAGCTCGTCAGCCAGATTAAAAAACAGCGGCTCCAACCCGTCGCCTGCGCCGAGACAACCCCGCCTCCGCCTACCTGTTCCGGCCAGCGTAAAAAGAGGGGGCGCAGGAAGAAAGCAGAGGAAGCCGCCCCGACGATCTTCTTGAGGGCGTGCTCCCTTCTCCCAGCCTGGGAGGACCCCGCTGCTGCCAGTTCGTTCAGCCTCGCTGAGGAGAAGCCGCCTCCACGGGAGGCTTATAACTATCGGCCGGAGCACTTGGGCCAAGGGGGCATACGCTCCGTATTGGACGCTATCCCGCGGGTCCCGCGATCCCTTAAAGGGACCAAGGAGTCGGACGGCGCCTTCCAGGGCTCGGGTTGCGCCATCGCCGGCTACGGCTTCCCCCTCCTGCTCGCCTACGCCGCAGGTCCCTCGTGCTCCCATTGTTCCTCCTCCGTCCCCGTTTGTCCCTCCTGTCTTTGCTCCTCGTCCCTCTTTGTCTCCTCTGTTCCCTCCTCGTCCCTCTGTTCTGCCTCCGTTCACCCCTGGCTAATTTGTGTTGCCTGTGGGTGTTCCCCCGGTGTCTCCCTTCTCTGCCTGCTTGTCCGCGTTCCCTGTCCTTTGTTGGGTTATGTCCTGGGTTCTGTCCCTGTTCCAGTTCTGTGTCTCTATTTTGTTCCCTGGTCTTTGATGGTTTTGTTCTTGTTTTCCAGGTCCTGTTTCCCCGGTTCGTCTCGTCCGTCGTCTCTCCTCTGGCGCGCCCGGTGTGCGCGCTTTTGGGGGGGGTTATGTCACGTCCTGCTCCGTTCGATCCTCATGTGTGCCACGCCCACCTCATTACCCCGTGTTTCTACCTGATTGTTTCCATCTGTGTCTAGTTAATTCCAACCCATCTTGTGTATATAGGTCCACATCTTCCTGGTTCGAGTGTCTGTCATTGATGTGTGTTGCTGTTTACCCCGTGTCATTGCCGGTTCCTATGATTAAACCCACGTTTTGCTCTATGTCCTGGCTCTCTCGCCTGTTTGCCTGCTCGCTCACCCGCCGAACACAACAAAATGTGAATTGAATGGATTAGATTTAAAGAGAAAAAAGTGGATGGATGGATGGATGGATGGATGGATGCATGGATGGATGGATTGGTGGTTATGATTTGGTTATGGTTTGAGGTCAGTACATGGGAAACCCACAAAACAGCAATTCAGGAGTTTGGGTTCATATATCAATTTCATTATCAATGTTTCTCAGTGCAAGAGAAACTCAGAACTTACAGGGATGGTAAACTGAATGAACTGAATGAATGTGCTTATCACTGAACTTAGTTAAAAATAACTACCATTCAGAATTGTTAAATCATGCATGTAGTGTAAAAAGACTGTTACTAGTTCACTAGTAACCACTGTAGTTCACTTTCACCTGTACTTGTCTTCATGCTACTATGACACATCACAGACTTGTTTTTATTATTTATATAAGTCCCTAGGTATTTTTGGCTGATAAATATTGTATCAGCTTCTGTTTGACTGGTCAGCCTGTTATTTAATGAAAACACCAAGAGGCACAAAATTACCCAAAAACCAAAATAGTGGAGATTCATTCCTATATTTTTGAGCTCAGGATACATACAGTTAGTGAACACATTGGAAAAGGTTAATTTCATTCAGACACAAAATTTTAACAATCCATTTATAACCCCTGCCTGTAGATGAACTTCAACAACTTTTCTTCCGAGGTTCTCTGAAATCTCCTTGGATTGAGCCATACTATACTTAAAAAGAAAGGAGGAGTAGGTAATGAACATTTAATGGTTTTTATGTGGCAAGGCAGGTGAAACCCACATCTACAGTGATTGGAACACTGTGAATCAAATTACGCACCCTTTAATAGATTTTGATTCTATCAATGGCAATGATTTTTTAAAAAAACATTTCTTCAATAAAGATATGACAAAATAAAATGTTGTGTATGTTGTTTGTTAAATTTGTTAATATTTTGAGTTAGCTAAAGATCACACTCATCGCGAGGGGACCTTTAACGTTGACCACAGGCCCAAATGAATGTCTTTGTATCTGATCAGAATAAGGTTCTATACCAAGTCATCTTCATCTGTTTTTTAAAAGTTACGATGAGTTTAGAAGTTCTCCAAAAACCCAATGGCCTACTGATACATCCATCAGAATCTAATTTCAAAGTAACTTACAATGAGGAAAAATGCACTGTGTGTAAATGGCAGAATATGATCAATAATGAGAATCCAAGTCGTCGCTCAGTCTGTTTGACTGGTATTCATTACATTCACTGAACTCGTGCAGTGATGTAGCAGCTGTTGTATGAAGAGGGATTACTACCGAACACTGACTATCCCAGCTAAACTGCTGTTATTTAAAAAGACAGTGAATTATCCATGTCCACACACACTTCAGTCCTCACCATAGCATAGTGAGAAGCCGTCTCCTAAATCTCAAGAGGAGAGTGACTGAGAAAACGACAGATCTGCCACCCGCTGCACCATGGCTTGCGAAATGCATGACCATGCACCAGTGTTGTATGTCTGCGTTCTCCCATCGCTGGTCCAGGGGGGAGCCGCTTTGTGTACAGTCAATTTTCCCTACTTCGCCATGCAGAAAATTGATAATGTGGTGATGAGTAAAGAACGGCCAGGCCGGGCTATACGTCTTGCTTATGTCAGCGAGCTACTGTAGGGGATAATTACACCGGTCATCCGTGGCAGGGCCTGCACAGCACTGCGCCCCTCATCCCCTGGCTCCACGTCCGCGGCCAGTTTGTAACATTCCCAGGATCAACCCGTCACCTCGGTGCCAGCCGAATGTCTGCGCGTGAGTGTGACCCCCGGTTTGCGGCCTACTCTGTGGGTGTAGCTGGTAGGCACGACATGTTGCCATGGAGATGGGTCGCAGTGTGCCTGAGTGGAGAACAGCTGGGGACAGAACCTGCCAAACCCCCAGCAAATACATTCACCAGCACAACACAAGGTTGCAAGAATCACTGAAATGGAAATGGCTGCAAAGGAATGCATTGTTACGGTACGTTAATATACCAGTAAAGAAGAAATAAGTCTTTCTTGGGTTAGAGGCAAGAAGTAGAGTTTGAGTCCCTTGGAGATGAGTTAACAGCCCAATGAATCATTTACCTGGTTATTTACCCATATAGCTAAAGGCTGATTAATACGTCTGTGCCGAGCGTACGCTTTGGTCTACACAAGTGGCCCCTGCAGTTGCAAGCATTTATACTTTGGCTTGGTCTGAAGTGCAGCAACACGTATTCACATTTCTGGGTTTCGTGGCTATGTTGTACTTATGCCATACCGGCGACGCAGATTCTACACAACAGCATATATCAGCATTTTGAATTTCTAAATTTGGTTGTGATTTTTACACTTTTTAAACTGTTATGTATTTCAGTTATTGTTTTACTTGTTCGGTACTTTTGTAGAATCTATTTGAATCACTGTTGTACAGCACTTTGGTCAGCGTCTGCTGTTTTAAATGTGCTTTATATATTTCCCTTGATGGATAACGAATAACTAATAAGGTTAAAACAAATTTTAAGCTTATATAAATAAGTATACAGAGGCATACATTTAGTTAATAAGAGGATTATTTTCATAATCTTAGCTTATTGTTGTTTTCGTAAGCATACCCTAACACAAAACTTTTTGCCAGAATCATATTTTCAAGTCAACTCAAGTGGCCTTCATTGACATGTCATCCATATACAGGTATAGAGTGTCACGAGATAATGTTCCCCCAGGACAGCAATGCAACATACAAACATAAAATGATAAGGGGAGGGGTTTGCACAATATTTGAAGTGCAAAACAGCGAGGGGGCTAGACACAAAGCTTTATATTCATAGTGCAATGTTTATGTAAACAATAAATAATACAGCAGCATAAAGTAGCAGAATAAATATCGCGTCAGTTGACTGACAATAAATACATAAATAATAATAAAGTGACCAGTGCCGGGAGTGTTCCTAAGAATGGGTAGATTGGGGGGGACAGCACGGTGTTGAGTCTCCTGGCAGTCTTCCGTATTCAACATATTTGATGAAATATAATGTCCATTGTTTGTTTGCAGCTGCTTCCTTTGTCTTTATGAACAGCGCACTTCGCGGAAGCTCTGTTTAGAGCCGCCGCGTTTTTTCTCAGAGGGGCTGCGATGTATGTCTGACAAGTGTGAGACCCTCGGGGATATGCAATAATGGGAATAAGCATATAGCAGCGATGCTCTTTCAAAAAACGATACTTCTCATGTTGATTACCACATAAATGAATTCGTTTAATACCTAATTGCAGTTATCGTGGCACACTCGCGTGTGATTTTTGCTTTTGTGATAAATTAATGTGACTTAGATATCTACAGATAGACTGTGCTTTCGCTTTTAACTGGGCTTGATTCGACGTGTTTCTTTCCCGTTGCAGAAATACAATATAATTTTTGGTACTCACGTTTAGCTCAAAGTTCAGGAGAAATTCATTGCAATTGGTTTATTGATAAGTTTTAAACATCCGTATGCACCCATCTCCGTTATCATCGACAGAATATGTCAGAATACGCAAATATGAAATAGGCTACAATATTTCTGACGTCTTTGCATTTGGTATCCCAGGCTTAAAATATTTAATCCTACATTTTAATTTTATCCCGGTAGTGTTTCTTGCTTCCACGAGGTGGCGCTTTTAGAACATAGAAATGCGTTTTATTGCCGTTTATGGATGAAGTTTGAGGTAATTAAACTATGGAAAATGATCTAATCTGCCGCGTTTATGTCATATGTTCAAAACCATCATGCAAGATTGTTTTTTATAACTGTTACTATTAAACTAGAAAAAGGAAAGGGATATTTTGTTGCGATACTATTCTTTTTCTATAGAGAACCTAAAAATAATTTGGTGTTTTAATTGATCTTTTATTTAATCTAAAGAAACCTTTTTTTGACAAAAATCCTTGGACTATTTTAAAGTATAAATTTATTCATTTATTTTAGTTTCACGCCTGCAATGATAAAATGCATACTTCAAAAAGATTGAGGCTTCTCTGCCTTGATTAATTTTTAATGCATGTACCCAACTTGAATCTGACCATTGGTTGTATATAATATAACAAGGTTTCAGCTAAAAAAGACTGATTGAAGCTGTTGAGTGAACCAGACATCCATGGTTATCCTTCTGTAATATTATTGACTTCATTCGTTTTGTTTTGCTGGTGTTTGCTGTTTATAGTATTTGTCCTTTTCATTTTGAACATTTGCAAGCGGAACACTATGGCCTACTTTTTCCTTGGTCAAATTGAACTATTTAACATTGTGCTCATTATGCCCAGAATGTGACGCGCATGTCTGCACGTGAGGGCCCTTTAACCACGCATGCGTACATTCAGGGGGACATAGCCCAGTTCCCTTCATACTGTACCTCCTAATTTATGCTTGTGAGGTTATGAGATGTTTATTTTTGTATACACTGTGCTCCTATAGGCAGTGGCATAAAAATAATTACAAAAGTGTGTGTGTGTGACACTTGCTGAAAGAGATAAACCTCTATTTTTAAGAAGGTGTGTAAACAAAACACTAATTGGGATTGTGGGAAGATTTTACTTCAGATTCCTACTTTTCCCACAATTCCCTGGGGCTTTCGAGTGTTCCACTGCAACGATATGGCATTGTTTCTACTGCTCTACAGGAATGCTATGAAAATGTGACACGTTTCTACATCTGCGGATCACAAGAATATCTGTCCGTCTTTTAAAATTCATGAATTGCGTGAGCTTAGAAATGCACCACTGCTTCTGAAATTGTCATGTATTGAATCAAGAAACCGGCCGTCGTCAAAAAGCGCTGTAGCTGAGCACCAAGGCTTTGCAGCTGCTTCATGCTTACGGTCCAGATGCTGCAGAGGATCTGAGGATCATATTAACATTGCATTCAACTTGACTGATGACATGCTGTGAATTGATGGCTCTTTAGCTTGACGTGTTTCCATGACCTTTTGCTTTATGATCGCGTGTCTGGTTGGTTATAAATGGACATGGATTCTGGTTCAGGGTTAGGAAACACAGATTGCTTGTTTGTGCCGCGGAGGCTGCATTAGTTCAGATGGATGTAACATTCAGAGGCATCTATCTGGTGTTAAGTCTTGCCACTCTCTTAAATTTGGTCCCTTGTCGACTTTGCTCACTCCTGACAGGGTCAACTTATGCCCCAAGAAGATCTGGAGAAACTAATCCATTGCAATAAAAAGGCTGGGTGTGGGGAGGGTCTCTCAGGTGAGCAGGGGGCATTGGATGAATATTCTCACGTGTACAGATGAGAGCTAGGGCGTGTGCTTGAAAACTGTCCCCCCCGAAATGAAAAGCACTGCTATCTGCTTGTGGTGATGTAGCATTCTTATTGAGCAAGGCTGGAGATTCAGGCCCAAGGATGAACAACAGCAGCCAGATTGTATTTTCGTCCTCATCACTTCGTGCTCTTTCATCTCAATGTGGGGAGTTCAGTCAACAAGGGGTTAAACTTGCCTCCTCAGCAACCAGAAATCTCACCATCTATCTCCCAGTAAGAACAAGGATTAGTCTGACAGCTCTTCAAAGTCTTGATATGATTCCAGAGAGTGACATCATCTCTCCTGTTCCTCAGCACACCACAGATAGCCTAGATTTCTAGCACGAGTAAAAGACATTTCAGACTGGCCACTTCTTCCACAGCCTGCCGAGAAACACCTCTGGCTCCAATACACTTAGATCCAGCAGAGAAACACTAAGTGACTTCCATGTCATTAATATTAATCTCTGCAACCTCTTTCTTCCCAGTAGAGATGCACTTAGATATGCCTAGGGATTGCAAGTTAAAGTTTTAGCAGTTAAACTGTGCATTGTTGACATCGCCAAGCAGAGGATTTTGTATCTGCTATTGTTTATAATAGATGTTTTCAGAGTTGAATAGCAGAGGATTAATGTAGGTGGGATGTATTTCCCCAGAACAAAAAGCCGTGGAGTGTTTTCATTCTGTAGTTCTTTAAAGCCCGTCATCACTCATGCATTGAGCTGATTGGCTCTCGTCTGCAGTGGAATGACAATGACAAGACAGAGGCAACCAATCCCAAAGTTCGTCCATACTGTACTGTTCTATGATTTTGTGCATGCCACACAATAAGATATTCATACATATGCTACATATTTTACTACAATGAGTAAAGAATATGGATAAAGCAAAGGTTTAACACTACATGTTTGTCACAATAATACATCTAACAAATTATTTCACAGCTTCACAGGGTCAGTATTACTTTGGAAATTTGATGCTAATATATATAAAACGGTCTTAAGTGGATTAATTTCTTCATACAAACACATTCATTAAAACAGTTAATGTTCATCAGTAGTATAACTGTTGAACCCATGGTGTGGTCTCAGTTGGTAGGCTTCTGACTGCTTAGTGATACAATCTGTGTTGTTTTTTGCAGTAACATTAGTGTGGATCTGCCTCTGGGTTTTAACGCTCTGCCTTGATGTTTGAGAGTAATCAGGCTGAACGACTGAACAGAACTCCAGTGATACTCTCTTGTCATCACCAATACAGATTACATTGTTTAAAAGAAACATTAGGAGTTTGTTGGAAATCACAATTGACAAGGCTCTAAAAATTAGGAAACAAGTCCATGGCATTAGGCTTTCGCCTAAATCATTTTCACGCATATTCTGAAAGAGTCCAATATTAAGTATTCCACACCCGATTAGATGGCTCAGCAAGCTTCTTCCATCATTCTAGGGCATCATCATCATAAAAAAGCAACTCATGTTTTTTAATATTTAATATGTGCTGGAAAATGTATGCCAGGAGTAACTAAAGCCAGTCAGTGTGACTGGTATTTTATTATTATTTTTTTAAGCATTCTTCGATTTAAAGTGTTTGGCACATTCCTTAATTTTATGTTTTTTTTTGGAATGGGCTGAATGAACAGTCTGGAATCAGATAACTGAAGTAATACAACATTATTAAGAGTATCTACTACAATAACCTAAAGGAAAACACATCTTTAAAATAAAAGTGTCATTAAAAATGCATGCAATTTCCCTTCAAAGGTGCCCCTGATTTGTCTGCGGGCATTCTGTAGACAGGACCGCCTCTAATGCCATGCTCTACTATTCTGGTCCTTGTGATCCATGCTGTACGCTCGTTTTCGGCCCAGCTGAGCTCTTAATTATTCAGAGGAATTTTAATTATTAATTTAACGCACCACAGGATTTAAATCATGTTACTGAATTCGTTTGATCAAATCTTGCTAAAATTCTTAATCATGTTAAACTAAAGTAATAACAAACAAACAAGTTTTTTGAATGAAGAAATGTGCACACCCTTTACCAACTTTCTTTGCAAAAAAAAAGTGAGACGGCCCCACGAGACACAAGCACAGATGGGGCTTGTTCTTCCACATCTCACTGAAGAACGCTTCTGTATGTGTTTGAGCTGCACGCATGATCACAGCGATCGCCGGTGTAACGCCAGACTACACCTGAAAAATGGTCCCCACGTCAAAAAACAGGATTTTATTGCATTGTGGGGGATATTTGGTGACCTTTGGTGATTTGGTGACCTTAAACCCCTTGTAGCCCTAACCAAACAAACAAAATACAAGTAACCAAACAAAATACAAGTCTTTTTTTTGAAAAATTGTACTCTTTTGATTGCATTCACAGATCTTTGTGGGGACCTGAAAAGGTTAAAACCATGCTGTGGTCCCCACAACATCAAAACGACACGTTTTTATTACATCGTGGAGAATATTTGGTCCCCACAATGTAGTATAAACATAATCCACAGACACACACACACACACACACACACACACACACACACACACACACACACACACACACACACTCCTTTACTGCATGAAGTGTGTTGTGGCCTTTGATGCAGAAATATTTCATTAGGATTCCCATTTCCTCAGCCCCCTCCCCAGCATGAAGGGGCATTTTTTGGTGGCTCAACAACATTACTATAGATTAGTGTGATGAATGAGTCATTGTGGATGATTAAGATGATTAATCATGACCCACAACAGCTGCACCTTATACTACACATTTTTGGGTTTAAAAATATTATATAAAATTTTGTGTGATTTAATTGCATTTCATTTGAAACACAGACATAATATCAATCACTAGAAAACAATAATTCCATTCTGATGATGACAAAGGTTAACATAACCAATATTCACAGATATGCCTGGTCAATGCCAATCTGAGGTCTTTTTGACCTCATTTCCAAAAACATGTACTTTTCCAAAAGAATTACATGAATAATCTTGAGTATGAAACACAAATTCTATGAATATGAGACGGACAACTAATCTTTCTCCTCAGAACTGTGAACAAATCAGTGTACTAATCACTCTCAAATTTTGTCATTTTCCGAATAAATTATTCATCATGAACGGGAAACATTATGTTCATTCCAAAGCTCTGTGGAGTCTAAGTAAAGATGCAACATTTCATAAACTATCTCGGAAAAAGAAATATTTTGTATCAAGGCAGCTGTAAAACGGTGTGGTCCAATTTCCAAAAACGTATAGCGTTATTGCATTCTACCCTGCCTTGTACACTGTTCTTTCCAAGACAAGTCCCTAAATTACCAGAGTGCAAAACTGACCCCATATTGACACTTGAACCTCTAACCCCTATGGAGACAATACTTGGGTGCCATATTGGGGGGATTTTTTATTTGGTCTTATTTTATATTTAAAATTAAAAAACAATCATGAAACAGTCCATTGTATAAAGAATTCACAAAATATGGGTCTCTCTGTTAATCTAAAATAATGCATGTAATGAATGTGAAAGGACTAAATATTTTACTGAAAATCTTTTTTTTTTTTTCCCCAGAAATTCGGCCTCATCTTCAATCTCAACTCTATCTATTCTTATCACCTGCAGCACTCAGTTCATATTTGATCATAAATAGACCCATTTCCCATTCCTACCTACAGCCCAATTCGCAATAATCTCTGGAGGAGTTTTCCCATCCACTGACAGTTTAATTTAGTGCTCACACCACATGCTGTAACCACAAAAACTGCTGTTGCCGTTTTACAAATGATGTGCCCATAATTTTATACTGGTTACTTTGCTTACATTGTAGTGTAAAATTATTGCATGCGTCCTTAAACAAATTTATTTGTATTTATATTTGTATTTATGGTATTATTTAGTTTATTAGTTTTGTTTTATAAGTGCTTTCTGGCACTTGCCAGGCTGTTATTGTAAATATATGGTCTTAATACTGTAATTTGTCTGGTAAAATAAAAGTTAATGAATGAATGAATATTATTTTAAAGAGTTTAGGGGTAGCTGCATTCAAACTGTCGCTTTTAGCAGTCGATTTAGTTTGCCTCCTATTTAGTTTGCATTCCCCTTTCCATCAGTAATCATTTATTAAGGCTTTTTCTATGGATGATGGTTCGTGTGAGCTCTCTGCCCATAGTTTCCAGTTACAACCCTCATATCCTACACTCCATTCATTAAATATGACAAAGAAGAAATGCATTTGCCATTCATAAAAAGGCAGAGTGTAAAATAAACATCTCTTGGGTGCCTAACCTGTCCGGAAACATGAGACATGCTACATATGTAATTCGCCTAATCTGAAAACAAATTCTGAACAAATACAACAGAACTTTGACGCTAAATCGGATTTTATCAGATTGCAAAATCCGCTTTCCTTTTCCTAAAAAAAAGCACACCCTTTGCTAACCTCCGGACGGCCCTGCATAAGACGCAAGCGCAGATGCGGCTTGTTAAAAGCGCGCTTCCACATCGCGTCCCGCAAAGTTTCAGCGTGTGTTTGAGCTGCAACGCGTCGATCGCCCGATTAACACCAGGCTACATCTGAGTATTCGCCGTCACTAGTAACGCAGTAAAGAGGTAAGCAATGTAACAAATGTACTGTGAGCATTTAACATCACATCGCTTAATATGATACTCATCTCAAGCCGCTAAGTTAAACTTGTCAGCATCTTGGTCTACAACAGAAATATGTGGTCACGATGTTGCTTATAATGCAGAGTTAACACTGCCAGGCTAATTATAACCTGCTGCAATTTGAGTTCTCTAGCTCGCCAGTAATGGTTATTCTGTAGCCAAAACTATTATTTTACTTGTTACTTAAGAAACAGTTTTTCATTTAACTTTTATTGATATATCAAAAACATTACGTAGTTCAGAGCTTCAGATTGATAGTTATGATCTTCGTTGTAATCTTTTTGAGACCTTGAGTGACCTTTTTGGTAGAATGGCGTATTTTAACACGAGACTGCTTCCATTATAACTATTTTTTTGGAATTTGGTTATAGTGCAGTTATTTTAACGTAGTTTCTGATTGTTCCAATATTTCACACGAATTATCATCTGTCAGGCTCTCACTTAAATAGTACTTAAGCGGGGTTATTTACTCAGGGATGCTACGTAGGGATTCTCTTTGCACAGTGTGGTCTCGCGTTTTGCTTCGTAGCGACCCCGATCTCTTCCTGGCCTGGTCCGGCGCACATCGGAGCCACGTGTACGTCTTTGCCGGGGTTCAGAGGGAACATCCCTTGGCTATCGCTGTGTCCGACACTAGGGGCGAGTCAAATGTTTCTCATTTGTAACTTAACACACAAGTTAAGTTGATGAAACACATTAGTATTACAGTACACATTTCTTAAAATTATTTCCTGATAATTGGAATTTTTTTTTGGGGGGGGGGGGGGGGGACG
>JAODLC010000133.1:25764734-25795281 GCA_026781145.1 Hippopotamyrus pictus | reverse complement strand
GGGCAGTTTAGACTCATGGTTCACCCTCAGTTCGCAAGACACTAGGAGGAAACGTTATAAACATAGCGGTACACTTGTCGCAAACGCATGTGTCTACCCGTTAACTGCACTAGCACTGTACTTCCTGCTTACGTAAGCGGTTAGATCCCTGGAATCACGCTGCACCAAAACAGGACGCGAGCTCATGTGACACGCGCGCCATGCCCTTTAATGCTGCGCTCAGTCTTTGCTCAGCCCTGCGAAGGTCTGAGGTCCTCTTCGTCTCCTCATACACTCGATTTATGGTTCCTTGCTTTGTGTTCCAGAGGCCACAATTATTGCAATGCAGTTTCTCTCCCATTATCATTTCTGTATTACAACCTCTGTTTTAATTTCCTATTTCATGGTGCTTTGCAGGCATGTCTTGTAAAATATGTTGCAGAAGACACAGGAACATGCACTGATAGATACAAATGAACAAAAATAATCTCATTAATTTTGCAGTATGCTGCCATGAATATTATAGTGTTAATAAGAATAGAGTCAAAATATACACTTGCTGGCTCACTCTATCCTGCAGCATCAGCTCCTGCTCAGTTCCACTTTGCAGTCTAAAAAAGAGATTCTAACGCCAATCTAATAATATTTCCACAATGTGCCAAAAGTGAGTGAAGAAGCACAAGAGAAAAATTATCGCAAAAGACCTTCTGGCCTTTACTTGCGACGGAGATTAAGAAACAGATAAAATGCTGATTGGTCAAAAACCACCTTTCCTTTACGCCACAAAAACAGCTGCGCTTGCACACTCAGTGTCTCACTCCAGAAAAAAAGGAACCAAAGAATTGTAAGACATCTACCAAAAGTGAGGAAAGGGGATTATTTCCAAGAATGATTTACCACTTTGACTTTGATGCTTCTTCTCTGCTATAGGTGTTGTCTTCTGCATTTGTCGCTGATAGCCGCAGTATGAAATAGATTTTGTAGTGTTCATGCAAACGGCAAGTGTGCAATGTGGCTTTTCAGCAGAGTGCAGATCTGTACAGATTGCTGTAGTGAGGTCATCAAGAGAGAGTGAAGAGTCCCGGTCCGCTTTTCAGATTCTTTGCCCGTTCTTTATCCACAAGGGAGTTTCAGGGATTCATTTTTTTCTTAACTTGCTGTCTGATCTGGACAGACCATCAGAGACAGGCAGACACCGGAAGGTCCCGCATTCCCGGGAAGGTGACCTTCATTGAAGGACAGAATCTTTTAACCTGAATCCTGCAACTGTCACCTGTACTAGCTTCCAGGGAACTGCTTAGTAATTAAGCTTTGCAACATTTAGATTGCCGTTCTGAATCTATATGCAACAGCTTTATTATTTATTGATTACAACTGTTTGACGGGGCTCCATGTGTGGAGTTTGCATGTTTTCTCCATGTCATCATGGGGTTTCCTCTGGGTACTCTGGTTTCCCACCATACTCCAAAAACATGCTGAGATTAAGTGGAGTTACCGAATTGCCCGTAGGTGTACATGTGTGAGTGGATGGTGTGTGACAGTTGTCCTGCCATGGGTTGGCTCCCCCATCCTTGGTTGTTCTCTGCCTTGTGCTCCTCAGCTCTGGACCACCTTTAACCCTGAATAGGACAAGCCATTACAGAAAATGGATGGAGGAATGGATGAAACTTTCTTAAATCTTACAAGAGCTGCTGTTAGGAAATATTGTATTTTAGAGCAAACTTGTCTTGCACGGATTGCTAATATGTCATTAAATGGTGCGTTTGTGTGTATATATAAGCAGATCTGTGGGAAATTATATGTATTAAGATTTGTGTTATTTTTGTACACAGATAAATGAGAAGACAAACTTGCACTATATATTACTATCTGTCCACCCATCTCCCAGTGTCTCATCTCCTGTAGGGTCAGAGGGAGCCTGCAGCCAATTGTAGGCAGCGTAGGACACAAGGCTGGGTTGCACCCTGGATAGGATGTCAGTCCATCTCGGGGAATACATTGTCACAATAGTGCCAGTTCGCCTAACTGCTTTTTTTGGGACCTTACATTTCCATATTTAGCAGTCGCTTTTGTCCAAAGCATCATACAAGTGAGGCTAACAGAGGCATAAGTGCAGCTAGGCTGAGCTTCCAGTGAACGCCCAGGTACGAGAGTAAGCAGGGCTGGAGAACAACTTCTGACATTATGTATGTTTAGGGAACGTACAGAGGCATCAGGCTAGTAGAGGGAAAGCACTGAAATGCATGGGCAGAACGTGGAAGGAGTATTCGAACCCGCAACCCTCTAGGTGTGAACCAACCAATTTGTGATGACCATTCAGTATGTCAGCCTGGCAGCCCAACCGTTATGATTATGCATCCCTGTGTTTTTTGTTTCTTAATGGCTGGCTGGAATATATCAAATGTTTAAGGTTTTTTTTTCTTCTTTGTTTTAAGAAAAGTTACCCATCTACTTGTTGACTGGTGAAAGAGAATTTAAATGTGTAATGTCTGGAGGGGGTGTGTTACATTTTTCCAGCTTGCTTTGTAAAACTGGAATTTCTCTATGCAACTTGTGTAAAATGCGACTCCACTGCATGGATTATTCATGGAGAGCCCATTCCCCTCATGTGCACAAAGCCGGAAATTTTGTGAAGTTGCAAAGTGCGTCCACATGCATTTTGGGTGAAGTACTTGTATTAGAATTTTTTTTTTTTTTTTTTTTACTGGATATTTTCTCCTGCACTTGTAGAAATATCTTTGCTGAAGGCATCTGTGGTGGACGAGGTATAAATGTACGGCTTTTGCTTTCTACTGCTAGAGCAGGGGTGGGCAATCTTATCTGCAAGATCGGGCCGGTGTGTATGCAGATTTTTTTGGATAACCTTTAGGTCAGCTGTTCAAACGCAGGTGTGAGAACTCTTCAGCCAATCAGTCCTCTAATTAGTAATCTAATTAGGGAGTTGCACCGAAAACCTGCATACACACCGTCCCGATCTTGCAGATAAGATTGCCCACCCCTATGCTAGAGTATCTGCTGTCTGCATGTGTCAGTGATGTTCTGATTATTGGTCACGGCCTCAAAGAGTGTCATTGGGTGGAAGGCTGTAATTTTGCACAACAAAGCTCAGTGAGCATAAGCATTTAAAACTATTAGAACCAACATTTATCACACAGGAAGGTGAATATTACAAAGCTGAACCTTATTGTTTCAGCATAACTGAAGCTAGGTCTAATTTATTTTTTTTCAGCTGAAAAAATACTCAGAAACGAAGATGGTAATGAGTCTGCAGCTAAACCACATTGTAGTTGTGCTTCTCAGAGAATTGAAATCAGGTCAGGGGTGGATTGGGGGCTACACATTGTAACATCGTGAAATTCTGCCAGGTCATTATCATTTGTGTGCATGAAGCTGTCTAATCAACTGTGTGTTTACCCACACCAGAATCTGCCTAATAGATTCAACCCCATAACCGGATAAATGAAGGCAAGCCCTAATTTAACCGAATGAGGGTTTTGTGCTGCTGCGTGCAAGAAGTCAAAGATCTATATAGCAGCTTTTGATTGTTTGCATTACAGCCAGAAGCTTTTTGATGCTTAGATTACATTTTTCAGCTATGTTAATTTTTTTTGATGCTGGTTCAGTTGTAATTTTCCATTTTCTCTGTCATGATTACAGCACCAATGGCAGTGACGGCTGTATATTTTCCTGGTCATTTTACAGCTGACCAACCTAGACGATGTTTTGCTCCTGTGAATGATGCAGTGCATGAGCGTTTAGATGGATCCACCTGCAGTCTTGCATTATCGGGGTGTACACACGTGAGGCTCCTGGCCAAACGCCCTTCGCCAGTTACGATGGTCAGATTGTTGAAACCTGTTTCTGAGTCTCTTGCAGCGTCAGAGCCCAGTTTCCCTCCTCTCCATGTTGTCGATCGTGGCTTTTTCCTTGCTGTATGTAGGTCAGGTGCTCTCCTCTTCCTTCCCCCCCCCCCCCCCCCCCCCCCGCGCCTTTCCTACAGCCGTGCTTGTCTGTGGCAGCGCTGGCAGTTACAGGCAGGGCTGTGAATGCCCGCATTGATTTCTGTTTGAAGAGACTTCCTGCTATAGCTGAGTGTCATTGGTTAACCAATCTCTGCAAATCTCATAGTGTTCCATTCCCAGCCCCACTCTGCGGCAGGGATACTTCAGTCTCTGAATCCATTTCTCCAGGATAACTCCTCCAGTTGATCACCCCACCAGACTTTTGGGGAACTTGAACTCCCCCACCCCAATCCCTTTCCTTGTGCCAGAATCCAAATAGTAGCCTTGATCCCCCAGGAATTCCTGGGGCAAACTTCCAGAGACCCAACTGTCAGGCTGTTCGACAGCTTGGCCCAACTGCTTTCTGGGGGGGGGGGCTAAAAGGAGATATGATTGATTGCAGTAGCGTGGTTTTAATTTCTGCTGAAAAGTTTCACATCCCTGACAAAGGTGAGAATAAGCAAATTGCCTCCTGCCTTCATAATAAGAAAAATTAATCATGTCCTTCCAGAGCTGTGTAACAAATTTCTGCTATACACCTTGCTTTATGTCTTGTTTATCTATTGCCTTGTTTATTGCAAGTACATTGTCTCCACTGTGCAAAGTGGCTAGAATATTCTGGGTGCTTGACATTTACAAGACAACATAATGGGATGCCTAGAAAGGATACGTGTACAACAACTCCACTCCACCTGACCATTAAGTTGTATTTTCCCCTGCTTGCGTTACCTTGTTGACTGTGCAGAAGTGTGTAAACATAACATGTGTTGCTGTGCCCCTTTACTGCTGAAATTTTAGAATGAATCTGGACTAGAGCATTTTTTAGTAAAAGTAAAAAAAGTTAAACCGTTTCATGTTGAGGGGGTGATTCTGAAATGCTGTTTATTGAATTGCCTGGGTACTGCATTCAAAACTGATTCATCTTCAGATGTGTGTTTTTTTTTTTTTTTTTTGTGGTAATCCCTATAGTAGGGATTGTGTTGAGTCTAGGTAGCGGAGCGTTTGTCATGAGGAGAAATAAGCATTTTCTTAAAGGCTAGAGAGCGTCATTGAGGGACCTTTCTTTAGATGTTATGCAAGAAGTCTGTAGGAATTGAGGGCGCCAATTCACTAGTCGTGGAACCAAGTTAATCAATGTCCTTTGAATAATAGATATTCATGAGAGCTCCCTGACTTTGTAGGAAAGCTAGCAGAGGTCCGGCAGTTAGTTGTAAGTGAAGGTACAAACTGAGATTTAGTGTGTTACCTAAAATTATACAGTTCGTATGGTTGCTTTGAGGAGTGCAAGAAGGTTGTAGAGGCTTCGTGAAGCAACTTCCTGCATTTAATGATATTTCAGATTTTTGGGCATACGATGGACCTTGTTTTGTATGATCTGCTGACCCACAACAAGCCAGTAACATCACGTCAAGGTGTAATTTGACTGCATGTATCTCTGAGACAAATCGGCATTAATCCCACATTAAAGCCTTGTGCATTATCCCTGCTTTCTTAATGGCAGTCTCAGATATGACCCTTGGTTTTAAGCAGCATAATTTTATATTTATTTGTTTACATGGAAAACGAGTTGTCAGCTGTAGTTTCCAGTGATGTTCTAATTGTCTCCTGGAATGATGGTTACAAAAGCATTTTAATTCTGTCTGTGTCACTGTTCTCTATAATACTGTTAGTTTGCACACTAAAGCACCTGTACAAATGGACATAAATATTCAGCCTTTTTTTAGAATCTGGGAAATGGAATAAAAGCAGGGATTGACATAACTGGCGCGCAAATACGCATTCACCTTTAAAAGCGATGCGTGCGGCGACCGATTGTTGTAACGGCATGAATATCTACGTATTTTATGTGCATTTGCGCGGTATGAGAAATTAATAAGCCAAGTGTGAAAACGCCCTTAGACTTTGCCTGGTTTTCTCCCAGATGGTCCCTGAAACAGAGATACAGTATACCATAGTAAAACGGGTAACTAGTGGAACGTGGGACTGCAGACTGGATGGGTGGCATCCGACTGGGGTGCCTGATGCAGACTCAAGCGCAGAGCGCTGGAGAAACCCAGAAATGGGGCTGAAATACAAAAACAAGACGCCAACCAACTAAAATCCACCAACCCCAATCGAAGCCTGCCGCTGCAGAGAGGCCTGACCAGAACCTGGAGATAAAACCCCAGCAGATTAAACCTAGGCCTGCAAACCCGGGAAGTGGACTCCGAACCAAGGGCTAAGCCCTGTGCTCAGAGAGCGGTGACGAGACTGAGCCCCCAGCAAAGCCCCCAGCTCAGCCTAGATAAGATATGGAACCAGTTACTTCTGGTTCAGAGCAAGTGAGCATGTGCACCTCTGGCTTCCACACAAGAAAACTAACTGCTTTTCATACTCAAACTAGTAACGTTTTCCTATCCGCTGCTGGTTTATTCTCTGGCCTGTGCACTATTTATTTCACCGTTCTGTTTCCCATCAAAGATGCCTTAATTTTTTACTTGGAAAAACTAAATAAGCTTTACTTGGCATCCATTCCCTTTATAGTAAGGAGAAATTAAGCATACTCAGTGGCCTGTTTTATTAGCTACACCCACTTGTTAACAGCAAATCACTGATTTGACTGGTGTATGTACAGCATGCAGATGGTCAAAAGGTTCACTGACTTTGAGGCGAAGCATCCGACCAGCGAAGATGGATGATGGAAGTGATAAACATGGTATGATTGTTGGTGTCAAACGGACACCCCCTGGGGATTCTCACATAACACAGTGTCTCAGGTTTATATAAAATGGAATGCATTCAGTTAGTGAAGGTTCTGTTCAAGAAAATTCCTCATTTAATTTAAGAGGTCAGGCATGAATAGCCAACAGCAAGGCCGGGAGTGCGAAAGTAACAGCTCATCACGACAGTAGTATGCAGGAAGATATCTCCTGTGGTGCGTTTTGCTCCAATTTGAGGGGTATCCTGATCGGCACACACTACTGAAGCGTACCCCCCCAAATCTTATCTTGATCGACCAGTTAGTTACAATGTAATTTGTAAAATTACATTGTAAAAGTTTATCATTTTTTTATAAATGATAAATTTATTTATCTTGTAACCCCTTGGGGGGTAGCTACCCCCACTCTGACAACCCCTGGTCTGGAGTTTTAGGTGAAAGAGGAATTATTTTGGCCTTTACTTAGGCCTATATTATCTACGGTGTAATTAGTGTATTTCTGCACATTACTGTGCAAGTTGCTCGGTGCTGGTATCTTAAATTCATCCATAAAAATTTCTGCAGTGCACAACAGCACTTCTGCTTTTGAGACCATATTAGTCCTTAATAACTGACCGCTTGTTTCTTTTAGGAGTAACGTCAACAGTTTTGAAAAATTTGGACCAGTACAGTTCATTTTTATATCAACAGCATATTACAGATGTCAGTACCTGGTGTCTCTGGTGAAAGATCATGCATGATTGTCAGAAGAAAATATCTGTTCATCTTCTGTTACACCTTATGTAATACAGTAGTGTTTCCCAATCTGGCCTTTGGGGATCCCCAGACAGTCCCCACAAAGAGGATCTTTTATTATTATTTTAACCTTGAGCCATAGTAGCCGAGTGAATATTTTATCAAAGGAGAATGTGCATTGTGTGGCATTCTTTTGCATAGGCTTTTATTTTTGCAAGTTGCTAATTACGTGTAGCTGGTTAGTCCCCTCACAGATTTCAGCTTTTCGGTCTGATGCCCAGCTTTGGTACAGTACTCTGTCACATGCTATTCAAGGTGTTTCCGCCCTTCAGCCCGTCACATGCTCTGTGGTAGTCCGCCTGTATTTACGGCTGTTTTTTCATGACACACGCTGAAATCAAGCAGGCAGAGTGGGAAGAACATTGTGCTTGAATGAATATGGAAGCAGTACAGCATTTACCCGCCCTCATGCTTGCGACGGCCAAATCTTCCTGTTGCCCCTTTATGATTTTAATCAGTCAGCACAAAGAACCAGGCCTGCTTCGTTCAAAGTCTCCAAGATGGAATGGTTTGTCAACAATTAATAGCTGAACTTTGAGGAATATGTAATTGAACAAAAGCATAAATCGTGTCAGTATTGATATTTGTGTATACTGTGTGTCCTTCACTTAAGAGTTCAGTGAATAATATAAATTCAGTGCATGTTCTGAAGAGTATGAATTATAAAGAGGAAAAAGGCACTGTCACCGACATACAAATCTCAGGCTCTCCCAGCTTCTAGGGCCCAAACGCTTTTCTTCTGCTTTTAGTAAACATATTGGTGGCTCCCATTCTACATTAGCATTTCAAAGTTTTTATACTGTACCAGCAAATTAAATTGTACACTAGGAATGGGTTTAGGGAGAAGATCTGCATTTCTGAGTAATTCTGCTGGTCTTTTTCTCCTTTTGACGGCTGAAGGAGGTGGAGACCTACCTGTCATTCTGTGCTTCAGAACTTCTCATGAAGGTTTCTGGGTATTTACCTGGGTCTATTGGTGGAAGCCATGAAAGATTTGACGACTTCTTGGTGTTTATGAAGCATTCTCTGAAATTTTATTTATATCATCACGCTGTGGAATTCTCGAATCTGAAGAGTGTTGATTTAATTTTCTAAAACCGCTCAAGTAGTGTCATCTAAACCAATCGCAGTAGTAAATCAATGACTGATTATAATTTTTTATTCCAGCTGACGTTAGAACTAACGCAACAGAAACTATAAAAGCAAAAGAAATCACTACAGATCATAGACAGCATCAGTGCTTCAGGCTGAGGGCCAGGACCTGTGGTCAGTGATTTAAATACCAAAATGATTTATTGATGTAAGGCACTTGAAGTCCAGTCATACCTTTTACAGTCCTGTTTAAAGAGAGATTAAACAAGTCCATCTTAACCAATAAGCACTAAATAAGTTGGGTTTTACCCATAACACAGAATACAGTGGTACCTCAGAACTCGAAATTAATTCGTTCAGAACTAATCCTAAAAAGTTTGAGTTCTGATTAAATTTTCCCCATAAGAAATAATGGAAAACCAATTAATTGGTTCCCGGCTCCAAAAAATTACACCGAAATATGTTTTTTGGCATTTAAAAACACAAAATGAACCAGACAAAACAAGAAGAGCATATACTGTACTAAACACATCTAAGCACATTTATCAAAACAGTAATTTTTAAAGTAAGAAAATAAATACATCCAAACAATTTGTAAAGTGGTTTCACTATAGGATACAACTGGCCCTGTAAAATGGCCTTATATTCCAATGCAACCATGCAGAGGAAATGCCTGACCTAATGACTCTTATAGTACGGCCGGCCATACCAACACATAGCGTGGATTGAATGTACCCTGTCAGTTACCTGAAATTCTAATCCTGTCTTTAATACTCTAGTTACTATGAAATATGTGGAAGTTACTCTTCTCTACAGCTCCCTCTATTGGTTCATTATACAGTTACACTAAGACACTCCAGCTTCCTCTGAAGGCAGGAACACATCTGTGGACATCTGCAGACCCCCCCACCCGAGTCTTCTCACAGTCCAGCAGAACAGCTGTGAACACCACCTGTATAGCCTGATGAGACCTTCCTGAACCTCTCCGAGTGGATCCAACCTTCCACCTTCTCACGGCCCTTAATCTTCTAACTGAACAGCATAGCCTGCTGTGTTGCACCATGTTTGCATGTTTGTCCAAGGCAGAGCTTATGTAAGCTCACTCTCCCTTTTTCTGTTTAACTTCTGTGCTAACCGTGCGTCATTGCTGTCATCTGTACCCCTAGATATCTCCTGCGTTCAAACTGTTTAATTTGAGTAACTGTGTTAAAGGTGAAATAAAACGTTTTTTGTGTTTGTCAACAGTTCTTCTTCAGATTTGCCCTCTGTGGCTCAGGTTAGGCCTTTGGTTCTCCCTCACCACCCAAAGTGTGAATGATGAAGGCCATTTTTCAGCTTGTATCCACTGGGTCACTCTGAAATTTTGCTCATTTTATGGTCTTACTGTTTGGTGGGACTTAAATGATTTTCTTTGATTGTTGGCAAGATAAAAGTAGTCTACAGATAAGCTTTTCATTAAGGGCTTTTAAAATATTAAAGATATGGTTTTAGGGAGAAAATCTCAAAGTGCTTGCTCTTTCTGTACCTGTGCAGGTGTTAATATGTATTGCCTCGTTGCTAAATGAGCTGTCAGGTTTGCTGAAAACTTATGGGAGCTGTTAGGACCAAGTATACATTGAGGCTGTGTCTAGACAGCAAGAACGTTTCTTCTGCGGGGAGGATAAACACCAGCAGGCTGGGGAATTCCGAGATCATCCAGGCTATAGCTCAGGGCTTTAGCTGATAAAGGCCAGACTAGGCTACAATGTTAAAAATGCCTGTAAAGTTTGCCATCCAATGTCTTCGTTTGTTGGTGATGCTGCTCAGCTAGCAGGTGTTTTACCATACAGAGTAAACCAGGAGTAGTGGCCTTGTTAAAGAATGAGGCTGTGTCTTGTTTTGGGGGCGTCTGATCGCCAGGCTCATGGCTCCGCCTCTGGTATTTCTATCACTTTCTAGCTCACAGTCTGATGCACATGCTCGCTCAGAAATTAAAATACTATTGACAAGCTGATCTCGGGGCGTGTTGGTGCCCCCATACAAACGGCTGTCTTGGCTTTTTATTTGATTTCATCTTCTGAAACGCATAAGTGGTCCTTTGTCACACATTTTCTATTGGCTTACCACGCTCTATGCAGTTTTGTCATCAGCAGCCTATGTCGTCGTCTTCGCCCAGAGCATAAACGTTGTCTCGCTTGAGTTTTCCCACTTTTCTCGCTGCTCTGACTCCTGACCAAAAACATTTGTGAATAAGAACCTACTGTCTACTCCTGAATTGGCGCCATGGTTAAAAGCTGCATTTCAAGCAAGTATAGGGTGAAACTTTGATCTGGCCCATGCCAACAGATCATTGACTTAACCTATAACATCATGTTGTTTTCTGTCACATTTATTGCACTCTTTTGTAGGTTAACAATTACATTGTGTTTAACTGTGTTTGTGTGTGTTTTCAAGCTTAATATTTAATGAGGTGATTTTTAGGTAAACATTCACCTTGGTACATGCCATTGTCAGGGTTAACCAAACCACCTGATGAACTGTTTCTTTGCATTTATGCTATTACTGTGGTTTTAAGGCAATTCCCCTCTAATGTTTTAGTGTAAGTGGGGGGGGGGGAGAACTAAAGCAGCAGAATATTTCCACAAAGCTTATCTCATCCCATGAGTGGGAATATGACCTTCTTGTAGTCTCTGTAATGCGATAATAGTGGATAGACACCCACACATTTTTTTAAACATAAAAATCTTGCCTGGATGGATATTTTTCGGATTTGATCTTAATCCTTGATACTTTAATCATAACTGGTTAACTCATGGTAATGTCTTATTGACAATCAATGAAAAGCTGCTATACATGAATTCTTTGTGAAAAGTGATTCCCTTTGTTCATCCAAAGGGCCAGTAACAGATTCCCATGCCTGAAAAGTTATGATAGAGATGCATGTGATTACTAGCAGCAGAGAGAGTTTCCCTTTCAATGTGTCATATCCCTACTGACATGCCCTCTGTTGGGAGTCCATGCTTGTTTGTATACAAAGCAGTGAGTGAAAAGTGTTGTGGTTGCATTTTTTTTAGAGGTTTCTGATACAACTGGAAGTCAAAGCTATAGGTGACCAAAACAACATTGCTGAATGTCAGAACCCAAAGTCTTCCCATCCAGGTGTTCTCCTCAGCTTTATGCACCAAAGCCCACCTGGACGTCACATTGGAAAGTGCCCCATGGTACACGGTACCTTTGTTCCCAGGACTTGTTGAAGGTCAGCCGTTGACCTTGGATCTGTGCGAAGGCGAGTGAACGTGGTTCAGCCGTTTCCATAACAAGTGACACGGCGACTCGGTGGCCTCATGCCTCTGGGTGTGTTTGTGGGTGTGGGTGTGTTTGTGTGTGGGTGTGTGTGTTTGTGTTAGTTACCCCAGAGTTTGGGCAGATTATCTGCAGGCTCTCCCTTTTCCTCTGGTAGTCCAAGGATATGCAGTTTGGTTAATTGGTGTCTATAAGTTGAATGTGTGTGTGTGTGTGTGCCCTATGATAGGCTGGCATCCTATCCAGCCTGCCCACTCTGCTTCCAGGGCTCAATGTGACCTGATGCTGAATAAGTGCCCAACATTTTTGTATCCTTGACCAGTTTGAAATAAATAATTCCAAAGATTAGGTGAATGTATGGCCATATGTGTATAGGTTGAATTACACCTAGGGCCAAATCTCAGTAGTAGTAAGGACATGTCTACCCATAGTCTACCCCTAGGCTGTAGCACATGGAAAATAGCAAACTGTTTGAAACTCACACTATATATAATATGCTGCCAGTCACTGGGTTTGCATCTGCCTCCGGCCTGCGGTTATTTTCTTATTAATATTTTGTAACTGACACTTTTGTCAAACCGGCTTGAAATTTACTCCTTTAATACAAGCGGATTTTCTGCTCAAGCAGTTCAGGTCAAGCACCTCGGTCAAAGTAGCCGAGCACCGAGTGGGATAAGATTGATAAGCCTTAGGTCATTGAGTCTGCTGCATCCGTGGGCCCGTTGCTTCTAGCTGAAGGGTACAAAGGTACAATAGCGGGATTTTGAGATCATTGTGCTTAATCAGCATACCGCTTGATGTTCCTCTTGCAGGCAACCCATCAAAGGCGACGAGAGCAGCCATGCCGGCCGCTGTTGGAGGGCCTGTGGGGTACACGCCTCCTGAGGGAGGGTGGGGCTGGGCTGTGGTGGCGGGAGCCTTCATCTCCATTGGCTTCTCCTATGCCTTCCCCAAGTCCATCACTGTCTTCTTCAAGGAGATTGAGGTCATCTTCGACGCCACTAGCAGCCAGGTGTCGTGGATTTCGTCCATCATGTTGGCCGTCATGTACGGTGGAGGTGAGTGGGCAGCGCGTGGTGGGGGGGGGGGGGGGGGGGGGGGGGGGGGGGGGGGGGGGGGGGGGGGGGGGGGGGGGGGGGGGGGGGGGGGGTGGTCAGTTTCACATCATATCATCGTGACTTGCTTTGGGGAGGGTCTGAGCAACTTAACACGGCCTCATTAATTACATTTAGGTTAGCTTTCCTTTTTCTCTATCTGCAGTATGCCAGCATAGAGTCTTGTCTTCGGGGACACCTTGGCTCAAAGGTGTTGATCCTCAGACTGGTGCAGCTCTGGTTTTTGTTGTACTGTGGCACTTAATTGCTTTAGTAAAACCCTTATTTTGATAGGTAATTTCTTCTCGTGTTCCAGATGTGGATAAACCGTAAGCCCCGCACCTGCCCCACCCCATCTCAGGTCCTGGTCCACTAGTGAATAGTGGCTGTGTTTGAATTCAGGCGCTGCATCCTTCGAAGGATGTGGTCTAAGTAGCCTTTTGTAGGTCACGTCTTTCGATGGTTCTCTCAAAATCCACCCGATGAATCTTGGGATACGTTGGACTGTGAAGGACCATCGGATGCATCCTTCGCGGCGCATTTCTAGTCAGCATTTGAAGAGGCCTTGTTGCACCGCTGTGATGCATTCGGTCTTCGAATGCAGCTTCAGAAGGATGCAGCCCCTGATTTCGGACACAGCCAGTGAATATCAGCCTGAGTTCTCCTCTGTCTGTCCTTCCATCTTCCAAAACAAGGGCGGTGTAGATTTCGGTTTCACGTTGAGGGACTAAAACAGCCATGACCCCCCCCGCCCCATAAACGCACCCGGTACTTCTACATCCATACCCAAATCTTTGGAAGTTGTTCTGGACGGGGGGCCTAGTGCCTTTGCCAGGCTGGACCGGGCACCAGGTGAGGTAATACCCTGGATGGGATGTCAGTCCTTCACAGGGCACGTTCACACACACAAAACATCACACACTACAGGCAATTTTGAATTTTACCACTATTTTTTTGTTTTCTACTGCAGCATAAAACCTGCATGAACAGAGAACATGCAAACTGCAGGCACGTGGAGAGGAGGCAGGACTGGAATTCGCAGGCCTGGAGCCGCTGTGCTGCCTTCTGCTCTGTCTGGGTCAAATGAAAACAACTGGTCCTCTTCAGAGGTCCCTAAAGCATAGTAGGACAAAACGGCAGACAACTGATGAATGTACTGGACCACAGGGAATAACATACTGTAGCATGCAGTGCAGCAGGCAAACGAAACAAAACCATGCCTGATTTTCGGAAAGAGACAGGGAGACTGTTTATGACCTATATTTGGCAGAGGCAAGTTAATGAAAGTGTGTTGAAACATACAGTACCGCTTCTCTACCCGCTTTTGTACATGCGGCAATAGTCAGTATCTTACTTATTTTAAGCTGGTCTTATAAACTGTTGACCCCAGTCTGTTACTTCATGCCCTGAGCTGTAAGCTTTTACTGGGATTGGCCCTTTGAGCCTTCCGCTTTACTTAATATTTCAAACAAAAAGGACAGTCGTGGCACAATATCACCTGCTTAGGTGGACTGTCTCTTCCGTAAACAGGCTTGTATTGAAAGCTTGAACAAAAATTGTAAAGCAAGGGGTCTGTCAGCGATTTGCTTTGGCAGAAGCACATATTTAGAAAGTGAGGTCAACTTTTAGTCATTTGTTTAGTTTTCTAAAGAATGTACTTTATATGAAGCTGGTATTCTAAACAGTCAGACAGAACTGCCAGTTTTTGACTAGAGGTACTTTGAGGGGATGACTTTGTAAATGGAAATGAAACTTCCACAGTTCCCTTTCTCTGCCAAAAAACAGTTAGGTGTGATTTGTGTTTTATGGTATGCCTGTATCAGAGCTAATAATCTTGCGTGGATTTGAATATTGAAGGTTAATCTGCCACAATCTAGTTTAAGCGTTTTGTTTGTTCCGGTTCTTGCAAGTGGTAAACATGAGCGTTAATCCTGGCTAAGCTGTAGTGTTGTCTTGTTTTTGCGTGTGTGTGTGTGTGTGTGTGTGTGAGAAGCTGGGCTGTAGGAGGAGAAAAAAAGGTCTTGCATGGTGCCCGACAGTCACGAACCTTTCCTTCCTCTGGCTTTGTGTAATGCTAGCACGCCGTATTTTCGCTCACTTCCTCGAGTCAGATCCTACTTTTATTAGTGTGGCAGAGTCTCATATCCAGGATGGCCTGCTGACAGCTGCAGTTTTCATACCGCTCTCTGCACTCCTGTAGAGATGGGAGCCGAAGTTCTCAGCCCTGGGTTCAGCCGCGGGGGCCTGTATTCATAGAGGAAATGACGTGAGGCTCTGGAGATGAAGGACATGGGTCGATGTGTGATGAATTATTATCTGCTGCAGCTTCTGGGCTACTCTGAGGCCGTGACAGGGGTACTGGTCCTTTAAGAATGGACCTTGCCCACGTGGGCAGCCAGCGGAACAGTCCGTGACCCCTGAAGCTGCGTAGTTCTGCACGTATAGAGGATTTTGCAGCCGTGCTGGCTTTCATTTCACGAGAGCTGAGTCAGCAGCATGATTCCAGTCTTTTACGTGGTGCTTATTCAATGACTCCCCAAGGGATTAGATTGTTGGAACAACGATCTGTCGAGCAGACACAAGGGTGTAGATGCGGGAGGAGGTTTGTGTTCTGCGGTATGACGTGACGGAATAGACACGCCTCAGCTCGGCCTGGGTCACGTCAGTGTCTGCAGGTCGCAAGACATCAGCTGCTGCTGTGGTAGGATCGTGATGAGGGATTTTGCAGACAGAGATCGTGGCAGGTTGTTTGTGGTTAAGCCCCCCCCCCCCCCCACTCCCCAAAGAGAATCCACTCTATGGATTGGCGTGTTTTACAGCTATAGCAATACTGTTTAGCTTGCAATATTTCCCATTTGGCACAGTCCTGCCATTGCTGGTTTTTTCGCCTTTTCCCGCATTTCTTAACCTTCCTCATGCAGGAGAACACACCTCATAGACGACATTTTCCCTTATCTTCGCCAGATCCAGGAAGGGGTAACGGCGGCTTATTTTGCAATTTGTTTGCCGCTGCCGAGCATGCCCTCTGGACCGGAGGCTGGCAGACTTGAAGCCAGAGTTCAGGTTATGACGGCCCTATGGACAGCGTGACGTTTGTCGCGTATCTTGAGTGATTCTGGCGAATTTGTCACTCAAAACAAATCTGGGAAGGATTAAAATCCTGGTATGCCCTGAACCGCAAGGCCCGATATCTCTTGGGAATTGTGCAATGTGGAGAAAAACTCAAGTTCATAGACAATATATGTTAGAAGCGACTGGTTGGGGTTTTAGGGGGAATAATAAGTAAAGGCATTAAAAAGAAAAGGTTAAAATTTGCGTAAAAGATTATTTGTATTTCTCCATCTACATCATCGCCCAGTTTGC
Source organism: Hippopotamyrus pictus (assembly GCA_026781145.1). NCBI lineage: Eukaryota > Metazoa > Chordata > Actinopteri > Osteoglossiformes > Mormyridae > Hippopotamyrus > Hippopotamyrus pictus. Next base: position 25,778,977 of record JAODLC010000133.1, on the reverse strand, counting down.
AGTTTCTGCTCACTGATACTATTTCTGATTTTTTTTTCACTTACCTTTTTATGAAAAACTTTGTCTTGCAAAACTGCTTGCTTCCCCTTTTGTTGCTCTTTGTAACACAGACAGGACCTTTTCTCAGTATGGGAGCTAGCAGCCTGGAGTGTTATTTATCGTGGAAGATAGTGGGAAAACCAGTTTGATTTATGCAAGTTACCAGTAACGGATTGCACTATTAGTGGCAGGTCAGTAGCCGCCTTTGAATGTCGTTAGTTTGATTTAAATTGGAGAATAAATTTGTTTGATAGATAGTGGACATATTCTGGATGAATGGATTATGGCCTTCCTCTCTTGTGCCGATGACTGACTGATTCTTCGGTTTGTTGTGCTGGTGTTTTCGGTGTAGTCTGTCAAACTGTGACAGGGTGGGGGCTTAATTCGCATGCCTCACCTGCACATCCTGCCATAGAGAATGCCCCCACCCCCAGGCCGAATTCTCCGTAAACCACATTGTCGGGTTGATGACCGGCAAATGAGTCTGGTCTGTCTTTCTAAACCAAAACCCCGGCACTGGGTTTGTGTCCATTTGGCGGAGTTGGCATTTGGCAGGGCTGTGGTGTCGTCCCGACGTTCTCATTCGAGCCGACAACATGTCGAGCCAGCAGCGGGCGCCTATGTGCCATGCTGTGTACGGCAATGACTTGAAGCTCCTGTGGTAACCTCCTGTAAACAGTGATTTGTATGTGCATTATGGTGATGTGCTGATGTTTTGGTGTTTGTCTCTCAGAAGATTACTCTGCCTACTTGTAAACACCGGTCCTCTTTTTTTTTTTTTTTTTTTTAAAAAAAAAAAAAAAAAAAAATGGCAATCAACCAAATAGTAATAGAAATAGATTTCTCAAACAAATGGAGGATAAACAGAATTCCTTCAAATGGGGGGAGAAAAAAACTAAAGCAACATCTTAAAGCTTATGAAGAAGCATAAGTTAGTCATGAGTATCATTGCCAAGGGCACTTTTTAACAAATATAAAAATGAAGTGTACATATTTGATTCTTTCCTTATAAATATTATGGCTTACATTTGTTATTTTCTGTTCGTGTAACAACTCTACAGAATGACTTTGTAGCTAAACATGCATAGATCCATCCACATCATCTCAACCAGCTCCCTTTGCCTGGCCACAGCTGGACTGGGGGGGGGGGGGGGGGGGCAGCTTACAAGATAGTTGGCCTTGTCCTGCTTTCCAATCCACCCCTTGTCACCCCACGTTCCCGCTCTGTTCCCTTCAATAACACCCATTGTCTCATGGTTATCTGCATAAAAATGAGCACCACTCGAAAAGCCAATGGATTTGAATGCAGATGCGCGAGGAAACCCCAGACAAAAGCACAATGCAAGCAGCGTCGTCTCGCCTACGAGCAAACGTGCTTCTGTACTTGTGTGTTCATTGTCTCTTGATGCGCCTAATACCTGTGTGCCTAGAGCTAAGCAGGGATATTCATTACAATGCTGTCGCAGTAGCAGTAATTTTGTACCAAACGTAGGACTGTGTTACCAAAATGTCTCAGCTGTGCAAGAACGGTATGTCAGCCATGTTGCAAGACTCAGATTCAACCCCGGTGTTTCCTGCAAGCTGCCATATTCATCAAAGCCATAATACTTAATACTTATTTTTGGCAATATTAAAATTTTAGGGAATCAAAAAATTCCCCTATTATGCTTTTAGTGTCAGCGGCCTATGTAGGTAAGTTGTCACTTTTTTGATGCTTGTACTACTGGTGTAACTGGGCTTACTTGGAAATACTTTGTGTAATACCTATGTGGGCACATAAGCCCAAGAGTGGATTTTAAAAGAAGAGGTGCTGTTACAAGTGTGTCTGCCCTGTTGGCTTTCACATGATCCAAAAGGTGACTCATGGGCAACAATCAATCAGAAGCCATTCTGTTTGGGTGAGCCTTGTTCTGCAGGTATCCATGACAACCAAAACTGACAAAGAACAAGCATTAAACTGTCCTGAAGTGGCGTGCTAGATCACTAGCATATTTAGTAGGAAATTAACTTAAGCAAACCACCTCCAGCAGTTATCACCCAGTTACTTGGAGTCTGTTCCTACCCTGGTTCACTGCATTTATATTACATTTATTTCATTTTGCTGACACTTTTGTCCAAAGCAACGTTCAAGTGAGGCAAATGGTGCATTACCAGCACATGGCTAGACAAAGCACCACTGTTGGTGATGATAGACCTGTAGCTTGATGGCCCCCTTGTGGCCAGAAGGAAAATGCATGCTCTGGGGGAAAAAAATCTCTTGCTGTTAAATCGTTTAACCTTTCAAAGATCATGTGTCAGCTTTTGCATTTTTCACGTTTATTTTGCAAGGTTAAAGCTGCCGTGACTACTTCAAAGCTTCGAGACTGAATGACTCTTAACTTTTGAATTCTGTTTTGAAGTATGTACTCTGCGGTCAAGCATTTTAATGAGATGAATGGTTATCCCAAAGCTATTTAAATCTGATTTTAAGATATTATATTTTTTTAAATATGGATAAGGATTTTGAGTGTATATAGTATAAACCTTTATGGTAAGAAGGAAATCTTGCTGATATGCCCAGCTAAGTTTTGACATTTTTTTTTTTTTTTTTTCTTCTTGGGGTGGGGGTCACCCATCATACATCACCTTTCTGATATTGAGTTTGACGCCCCTTCTTGCCATGAAGGACATCATCCTTGCTGGAATGTCAAGCATCTGCCAAAGTCTCACTTTCATTTTTTTTTTTTTGTTTGCTCTCCAGGTCCAATCAGCAGTATTTTGGTGAACAAGTATGGAAGCCGACCCATCATGATCGTCGGGGGCTGCCTGTCGGGCATCGGGCTGATCGCAGCCTCCTTCTGCAACACGGTGGCTGGCTTGTACTTCTGCATCGGAGTTGTGGGAGGTGCGTCTGCTGCAGTCGCAGGAGTGTCTTTGCGTAATAGGGATGGACATTTCAGGCAGTCACTACTTGAATTTCGCCGGTCATTAATTAAAATAATATTCGATTACCCCACTCCCCACCACACACACACACAAAGATTTATTTCTTTCCGTATAAAATGAGATATTACGTATTGCTGCAAAAGGGTAATGTACATTAATAAGTAGCTTGAATAAATTAAATTGAAACTGAAATTAAACTGAACAGATAGCTCATGTGCAGCATCATACAGTAACGATTACCAGCTCATGCCTTAGGTAGTTATGGCAATGTTCTTTATTTTTAACAATGCAATCCTAATATAATCCTGGTTTATTAACCAGCACTCATTTTTTTCCGCACAAAAACATAATATCATGATATCCTCTCTATGGGATCCAAAATATTTCCATACAGAGAAAGAAAAAATGTCTTCTAGTTATCTGTTCATGTTCAACTCACTCGCGTTTGTTAAACTCCTCACAAACGAGCCACACTATGAGTGAGCAAGCACAAAAATGATCATGATTGGTTCAGAGTGCATTGCAGAGTTTACGTTAAAACGGCAACAGTAAACTTCAGAATGAATAAATCGAACTTATTAGAGAACAGCTAAATCATGACAATTATTTCACAAACACAACAATTAAATCGCTGCAAAATAATATTTTAAAAAGCTCTTATTTGACTTTGAGTTGTTATTCATAACAGTATTAATAATAATTTCCAGTTTTACACGTTCTTGAATATTTGACAAGTGACTCATCCCTAGAGCATATCTAGGAACTGTGGCTTCACTTAGTGTGTGTTGACTTCCTGTTACGTGAATGCAGTTGTTCAGGGAAGGAGAATGATCTCTGTTCCCTATTAGAGGGGATAGTAAGGGGCAGGGAAGAGACCCAACTGCAGACCCTCTGTGTTGTGCGATAATCGAGCGGCAGTTTTTCTTTTGGGTAAAACGGTAAAATTACTCATGAATATATTTATTTGTTCCTTTTACCTGTACGGTCATTGTCATTAAACGACATGTATGGTTACTGTGTTGTGGTTACAGGTTTGGGATTGGCCTTCAACCTCAACCCTGCACTGACCATGATCGGCAAATACTTCTACAAACGGCGCCCCATTGCCAATGGCATTGCCATGGCAGGCAGCCCCGTCTTCCTGTCCACACTGGCCCCCCTAAACAGTTGGTTCTTTGACCACTTTGGCTGGCGGGGCAGCTTCCTTATCTTGGGTGGGCTTCTGTTCAACTGCTGCGTGGCAGGGTCCCTCATGCGACCGATTGGGCCAAAGCCCACCCCCCAGGCAGCTGGAGAGGATGGGGAGAAGGCGGGCACTAGTGTTGATGGCAGAGTTAGGGAGAAGAGGACTGTACTACAGAGGATCAACAGCTTCATTGACCTCAGCCTCTTTACCCACCGTGGCTTCCTCCTATACCTTTTGGGTAATGTGGTCATGTTCTTTGGTCTCTTTGCTCCCCTAGTATTCCTCAGCAACTTTGCCAAGAGCAAGGACATCTCTAAGGACAAAGCAGCTTTCCTCCTGTCCATCCTGGCCTTTGTAGATATGGTTGCCAGGCCTTCCATGGGCTTGGTGGCCAACACCTCATGGGTCCGGCCCCGTGTGCAGTACTTCTTTGCTGCATCAATCCTCTATAATGGGCTGTGTCACATTCTGGCGCCGTTCTCCTCAGACTACACGGGCTTCGTGATCTACTCGGTCTTCTTCGGCTTCGCTTTCGGCTGGCTGAGCTGTGTGCTGTTCGAGACGCTGATGGATCTGGTGGGCGCTCAGCGCTTCTCCAGCGCTGTGGGCCTGGTCACCATTGTGGAGTGTGGGCCTGTGCTGTTAGGGCCTCCCCTGTTGGGTAAGTCTGGGAATGCATGCACTGTCTTCCTGTGTGAATCTGCAATTTACCAGTTCCTCCTCACTTACTCGTAATTCTGAGTCTTGCTTGTGGTGTCAAAACAGGAGGAAATTTCTATAAAAGAGATTGAGTGTACAGGATCTACAGGTGTTTGGGAGGTATGCATAGGCACAGTGAATGCCTCTTTCTCCCCATTTGTAACCACTGTCTCTAACAAAGCATGGTCAGACTCAAAAGGCACATTTGATCTCTTTGGGTTTCAGTATTAAGGAAGTTGTAATGGAATTTAATTAAATTTAAATTCTTTGATTGGAACCTTAATTTTTCTTAACTGATAGACATTTTGTTGATCAGTCACATTTAGCATACAGTATGTTTTTAGCTAATGCTGTTTTTTTTCTTTAAAGTACATCAGAGATTGATAAAAGGTACTAGCAATCATTGGTGTGCCCTCAAATATTCTTGGTATATACATGGAGCTTAATTCTTTAAATATTTATTCATGAATCAAGAAAAAAAATATGCACTAGATTTCTTTTCATTATGGTGAGATGTGTTTCCCATGGGTTTGGCTTAGAGCTGAGATCTCTGACAAGCTCAGCTGAAAACCCCGCAGTCCTACACTCAGGACTCCTGCTGCTGTGCCCTTCAGTTGGGTGGCTTATTTTCCTTTATTTACCTCAATAAACCAATCGAGGTCCCAGCATGGGTTGCAGATGGTTCCGACTGATAAGCATCATAAATGTTCCTGTCTTGGTATGAGTGTGAGCATAATAAGCGATGCAGTTTGAGAAATGACAGCAGATTGGCTCAGCCAGCTGCTCTGCCTTCATGTGCAGCTATTAGACTACTGTCCTCGTGGTGTTCCCCCCCGCCCCACCCCCCCGCTTATCCCTGGGGCACCTGGATAGCAAAGTGGTCCACAGAGTTTCCTAATTCCACAAACACTTCATCTACAGGGTCTCTCTGGCTTTAGATCAAAACCCAGATGGGTGTCTTGTCTCCAGCCATAACCCCAGCAGATTTGAGATACCTTTACAATCATTTTAGCCTGGGTACTTCACAGGATTGATAGTAATTTTTATTATGAATTACAACTCACCTCTGTGATTACTAATCCTCTGTACCAAGCATAAGACTTTTTTTCCATCTCCCACAGGTATGTTTAAGGACATTTACAACGACTACAAATACACCTACTATGGCTGTGGGATTATCCTGATTGTGTCTAGTGTCATGCTTTTTGTGGGGATGGGCATCAACTACCGGCTACTGGAAAAAGAAAAGCAAGAGGAAGAGAGGAAGGCCAGGATGGAGGGTAGAGACGATGACTTCAGCGCGGGGAACCTGGCTAAGCATAGCCTGGCTGGCAATGACCTGTCTGTGCCGCTCAAAGCAGCTGAGGACTCAAAAACAAACGAAGATGCCGTCTAAGGTTTATTTACTGCACGTAGGCTAGAGGTCAGACTTCTGACCTGGTCTTTCCATTTTGAGAACATGTATGTTCAGTACTGTATTGTTTCAAGATGGAAAAAAGAAGCGTTAGGCCTGGCAAATCAGTGTGTCAGCAGCCAGCACCCACCCCCCAATGTTTCATGACCATTGACTTTCTAACAGGTAATATTTTGTGGTAATGGCACTTCATGAGATACTCTCATAGGCTACTCTCGTGAGCTACTCTCATAGGCTGCATTTTTTCTGAACGTATGTCACATGACCACATAAATATGCTAACAATAAATAGTGTCTTAAGCACATGTGAGGCATACTGATTTGGGAGCCATAATGTAGACTCTTGTCAGGTGTAGAGAAATGAATAAACTCTAATGTAGAATTTCACAATAGGTACTTTTATACATGCCCACATAAAATGGGCTTTTTGCACTACGTGAATCATTGCTAGTTTCATTCACACAATCGGTTTTCCCTCACTAAAGCAGTCGATCACATTTGTTATTTCTGACATCTGTTGGCAAAAGTCAACTTTTACGATCACAACCCAATAGCTGTCACAACCCCAGATTATTTTCTGTCACAGTAAATAAGGTTGGAGACTGCTGTTGTAAGGTTACGTGCGTGTATTCATTCTTTATGCATCCCTCTAAATGTCTGATCAAGTGTTTTAGATTTAATATAATATGTTTAGAGTCAGTGTAGCACTATGGGTTCACACCAGTAGGGTTATGGGTTTGATTACCGACTTGTGTATATGTGGAGTTTTTATGATCATGTGAGTTTCGTGCTGTGGTCCAAAGACACTCAATTGGAGGAATTGGTGTCTAATTGCCCGTAGTATGTGTGTGTGCCCTGTAAAGATCTGGCATCCCATTGACTGTCCCTGGGATAGTGTTCAGCCTCACAGTGACTCAGTACTGTACCGTTATGTAATACAGATGGATGGCTTGCTGTGTATTTTAGTCTGGAATATGATGTTTACTGATTCAGAGCTCTGAAGGATTTAATTGTAAGATAATTGTATGAAGGTGGGCTTCTGGCAGGAAACAAGTTGTATAGCAGAATTTTGAATAAATTATCAATTTTTTAATTTTCTGTCATTCAGTCCAGCTGTTAAGTTACACATCTTCACTGCTAAATCATCGTGATTTAAGTCATTATCATGCAGATCATAAAAGTTCCTAATTTGATTTAAAACCTGCTGTAAAATCTAGCTGTTGTAATATTAAACTGGAATGTAGGTCAGTGTGTCCTTACTGAAGTTGCATTCTAAAAAACAGATGCTTGTATATTCTAGAGACGCCATAAGATCTGATTTTTGAGACCCTAAAGATCATACAACGTGCATGTCATTTTAGTAATTTCAAGGAAGTATGCAAGTTAAGGAAAACCACCAGTTGAACACTACAAAATTCATGATACCACAAACATGTCTTCCGTCATACTCGTAACGTTGTCTTTGACTCATAAAGTTCTTTTGATGGCTGTTGATACTTTGCCATACATCTCAGGATGTGTTCCATGTAGATTTCTGCCTTCCATGTGTCATTTCTTTGTAACATATTCTGAAATAATCATAGACTCCATTCTCAAATGTCATTCGCAAATCCATGACCAACTCCCACTCTTTACAGTGGTTGTGTGAATTTTTCTGCAAAGCATTTTTATTGTGTACGACTTTCAGAATTTTTGTACTGGAATAAAAAACTTGTATTAGCTTTTTGGCTATAAATGGATGCTTGGTTAATCACGTTGCACTTAAAGTCCATTTGAGACTCTTCTATTATCAGGACGGTCAGACAAAATCACTTATTTTACCTGTCCGTTGTATACAAACAATGGCAGTTATTATTCCAGGGAAGAGGTGTACGACTAAGGATCTAGTGACAAGTGCCTTATCATTTCATCATCTGGGCAGTCCTTTGCATTTGATGCACTTAGAACATGCAGCACTGCCAGCACCCCTTTCCTACCCTCTCGTATATTTATAATGTTGGTTGGAAAAGAATCAGGAAAACAAGAATTCCGTTATGTTACTTTTTCCATGACTTGTAACCTAATATCCATTACGGAGATAATTTCCTTGAGATTTTTTATTTTATTTTCGTATCGGATTCTGCTCTTTATGGTTGCCAAGAAGCCTCAAAGGAAGTGAGTGTACTTTTGCAGGGCGATATTGCTGGTCACGGTGAGGGGTACCAGCACCAGTTGTCAATGCTGACAGCTGACAACCTGCAGAGGCCTTATCAATCTTTGCTGTGCCAGTTACGTTCTGTGGCTCTCCTAGTCAGTCGACGACAAACATAGATGAAAGGATTCATCTTGCACTGGGGATAAAGGCCTTTACTTGACTGAACCACTTGATAGCTGAATTCATGGTGATTTTTAGCAGTTCAAATGGCATAGCGGTTTAATGTTTCATTTTAAAATACTGAGGTATAAATGTAACGAATTCATGTCAAAAAATAGTTTGTATAAAAGTGGAAGTTTTAGTGTATGTTTAGGATTCTCTTAGCTGTGGGGGAAAAATAAGGATCACAGATGTTGGACCACATCGAATATGAGCTCTTTTTGTAAAGTAATTTTTGTTTGGTATGAAGGGCATATTCCTGTGTTATAATACCTCCTGCAAAATGCCTATTACATGTAATAAAGAATCTTGTATCCAATTTCAGAGAAACATATTGAAAGATATTTAATATGACATGCAGTGTTTCATACAATTTCCCTAAAATTGTTCCAAGTAAAATAGCTATAATAAAATGTTATGAAAATTAAGAGTGCTGTGTATATTTCTTCTCCTGTTTCACTAAATTCATTAGCATTTCTTTCATTGTGATAGTGACGTATACAATACAAAAAATAAACTATAAGCCGTATATAATCGTCACGTTGGTATTCATGAAACTGTAATACACATTAAGGCAGGGCTGCCCAACCCTGCAGAGTTGACGTGTGTTAAATTAGTGCTGCAAATGAGCTCTACATTGTCTACAGGGTGGTAGATCCCCAGGAGCAGGGTTGAGCAGTCGTGCATTAAGGGGTCATTCTCCCATACGCCAAAGTGAGAACTGAACCATATTTTCCCATCGACTTAAGAAACGCGTAACTTAAGAGCATTTTTTCTCCCCTGCATGGGAGAATAGTACAGAGAATACAAATGTTCTCTGTTAAACTACCGCATTTCAGAATATTTCGACTAAATATCTCGCGGCTGTCGCTGTTAGATTTTAGTGTAGCCTAAATTGCGAACTTCATAATAGTTAAGCTAGTGGAGATAACTCTCCTCGAAACCAAATACCCCAAATAGATATCGCACGTGATTTACGGTAAGGCATTTCTGCACATGCAGTATTTTGGATGTCCTGAATTGTCTGTGAAAACAAAACTGTCAAAAAATCGCGTCGTTTTTGCAAACAATGTACAAATAATTCACAAATACTGATATCACTGCGTTAATACCGAAAGCCTTTGTTTCAGGTTCATCTCGCGAGCTCCGCTTCACGCGCCAAACCTAACGACTAAACCGTTAATCCTGGTTTCCTCAGGTAGGTAACAAGCGCTAGAGGGTTACGCGTAACTTTATTCAAGGTATTTATCTAGTTTGTACAAAGTGTAAAATATATAGGCAGGCATAAACAGTCCCGAATATTTAATTTCTTTCGTGTTAATAGACTCTGTCCATATAAACATGGCTAAAATACCGTTTGCCTTTCGTGGTGTATCTTGAAATGTCTTCAACTATATTGTACATGACAACGATAGACACGAACTGATCCTTTCAACACGAAGATCTGATTATTGGGGCGGATGAATCAATCAAAATTAAATAATGCAGGGGGGGGGGATGGGTGTGTGACAGGCCCGCGGTTCCTATGCCCTTAATATGACCTTCCACGAACCGCAGCAATAAAACTAAACTGTTTGAGTAGAATAGTCTGTCAAATCAAATTAATCAACTAAGAATTAATCAAATTAATTAATTCTTAAAATACTGGTTTTATAAAGTTAATCTTCTAACGAAAATGGATATGGAAGCCATTTTTGGGTGATAATTAACTCCAGTTTTATAGAGACGGTGTGTTACCTGTTTGTTTTTCATTGTATTACATGTGAGAATGGAGAAGGAAAGGCCGTTTAACTTCAAGCTCTTGGTGCCACCAAGGATCAGTACCGGACAAGTGTTTGCAGTCAGACCTCAAGAAATTACTCCAAATACCTCTGACATTATGCAGCCAGTACAGGCATGTTATCCTGGGAATATGTGAATAAGGGAAAAATAATGAATTGTACTAACAAACTTAAGGATACATTTTGATACTGAACTTTAGTTTTTGCATTGTGTGACATTATTAGTGTTGTTTATTTAGACTAATATTGATTCACTAATTAGGACTTCATCCTTAATGGCATCAATTATACAGTGAAGCCCTACAGTTAAATAATGTAGACCTACTAATGATTTATTGTGATATTAAACTTAGGTCAGCTGGCTGGAGAGAGATTTTTCAATTCAAGACAAGTACATGCATATATTTACATGTGTGTAAAAGTTTTATTAGTTTGTAAATAGTCTGTAGGATTTCCAAATTACCCCAACACTTTTGATGTAGCTAATTTAAGTTAATAATGGAATAATACAGATTTGCTGTAAGACTTCTTAAGTATGAGTGTCACAGCAGATGCGTGACAGTTTGCAACTCCAGCCAGCTGTACTGAGTACTTACCATTCTATGGCATGGTTTTGTTTTTTAGGCTCCCAGTAAGTGCCCTCAGAAAAATTTGAACATTCCATTTCAAAATACTAGTATAGTTGCTTCCTCAAAATCTTTCAAAACAGGTAAATTGCAATTCATAATTTTTATTTCTATGCAGATCAGCTTGATTATAGCACTATATTTGTACCATGCATGCATGTAATATGTAATACAAAATACACCTCTAAAATTAATTATAGTATGTTGAATAAAAAATTGGTGAATAAAAATAAATTGATATCTGTATATATTTGTCAAATAGCTGAACTTTCAATGGTTAAATAAAGCTCTGGAGAAACTTTTAAGATCAGTTTTAACCAAGTATATTAATTTGTTAAAAGATGCAGCAAAGAAAATTGTCGTAATGCCAATGGAAAAAGAAGAGGTAAGTTTAAATATGAACAGCTGACTGTGAGTGTATTTTTGAATCGTGCTGATAAGCAAAAGCTGTAGATTGTGTGGTGATCAGTTTACTTCAAAGCCAATAAATTCTAAGTATGAAAATGATTTTTATTTTTGCTTTAGAAAATTTCACTGTCAAGTGATTTGTGTTCTAAGCTTTTGGAAGAATTTGAAAAAATAAATAGCTGGAAATTTGAGCTAGATTCAGAAATTGCACGGAAGGACAAATTATTGCATGAGAACAAAAGAACAATTGAAAATCAACGCAAAGCAATTCAGGAGCTACAGGTACATTTTGAGTTTTTTCTACAATTTGAAAAGTTCAATTAATACAGTGGCTTTTGTGTAATATAAAATTGAAGACCATGCCCCTTTGTTTTGATCTTATAGTTTGAAAATGAGACCCTTAGCATAAAATTGGAGAATCAAATGTGTGAAAATGCTGAGCTGAAAAACAAGTATGTACAGAAAAGAAATTGCAATATAACGCTGCTGTCATGTTCAGGTTGAAATAATTTAATTCATGACCTATAATGCCTTTAAAAGCATCTTATTTTACTCAATGTATACTCTGTGTTACTTATATGAATTACATTACAGAAGCAGTGCAACCCAAAATCTGTGTACTATTCTGAATGATGCTTTTGAGAGATCAGTAGAGAAGATGAGTTTATGTAAGTAATGTATAAATGGTAATTTTGAAATATTTATTAGAGGACCTCTTTATGTCTATTTTGTATGCCAATTATACAACTTTTAAAACATACAATGTAAATGATTCTTCTAGTTGAATCTGAAAGGCTGGAAACCCATGAACTCTTTATCCAAAACAGCGAAACCATTCAGGTACTTGTTCTTTATTTATTTTAGTTAGATATACATTGAAATAAAATAGCAACAAAATGCTGGAATTATCTGTCTTGTGGCATATTAACTCAAATTGATTTCAGAGGATAATCAGTGCATTTGAGGACCTTCGTGGTCAAACTGAATCTGATAAGTTAAAATGTAAGTTGGAAAGGAATATCACTAAAACATTTATGTACCGTATCTTGTACATTACAGTGCCTCACAAAATAGAACATATAAGAAATAAGATATCTTGTAAAACAGAATCTAGTTACTACTAGTTTTTACATTTAAATAATTTCTTTTAATAAATTGCTTATAAAATCCCGTGTGTAGTCAAGGAAGAGCTCAAACAATATGACGATATTGAGCAGAGGTTTCAAGAGAAATTAAGAATGAAAGAAGAAGAGGTAGGTATTTTATGTTTGTTACATATATATAAAATCTTCAGAAAACAATATAATTAATTTGTATTTTACATTTAAGGTTGCAATGCTTTGGGCAAAAATGAATGACAAAGATAACAAACTCCAAGAGGTACTTAAAAACTTGCAGGATAAGCAAGAGGACTGCATTCAGTTACAAGAAGCAGCAAGTATGGATTGATCATTTTCTTTTCCATATGCTGACTTGTGCATATTATAGATAATTCTGTACATATATAAATTCACAGGGCAACACTATGAAAAGCTTCAAATTTCCAAACAAGACCATGAGCTGCTGCTTGAAAAGTTACAGAGAATAGAAGAATCTCAAAAAGATATTGAGGTTGGTACTGTGTAGTATTTAATAAATTATTAAGCATAGAATTATTTTTAGAATTAATTACAGTACTGTGCAGAAGTGTCAAGGGAAATAATGTTTGAATGATCTTCATGTTGATGTAAAACTGTCACATCACTTATATCTGCCGAAATGTCAGCTTAACCATTTCAAGACCTTTACTAAAATCACCGCCATATTTGCAGCAACTGTCACCAGTTTATTTTTTCACTTGACTATTAGCATACCTCATATGGCTAATCAATACATCATGGTATTCTTAATTTGCATATGGTGTAACGTTAAATTGCATTTTTGTTTCGAGAAATTACTACCCAGATAATTAGCTTTAAATATTTTGTTTGACTGCCTGAGACTTTTGCACGGGGTGGGAGGACAGACACCAACAGGATTCCTAGTATTCATGTGTTTATTTTAACGACAGCAGTATAACAATTGAACTAAACATCAAAACATTTCTTTTTTATGACAATTATCCACAAAGTGTGCAGCTTTTGTCACTGCAGTGTATGTTTCTGGGCTTCTGGAAGAACATTTCTAGACCCTCTTGATATGGGAAGTCAGAAACATCTGGCCCATTTATTGAGATCCACATGCAGGCTGCAAGGTGGTCTCCTTGCAGCCTGTTGAGGATGTTTGTCTTGAACTGCAAATACATTAACTGTTAGGCTTTAAAAGTGATAACTGGTAGCTTAAAATAGTGATAGTTTAAAGCAGAAAATCCCATTGTGAAACGTATTTATTACGTGACATATTTTCCAACGCGCGCTCTCTGTCCACTGGTGGGAGTGTGCTCACCTGTGTGTGCACGCACATGCCTGTGCGCGGACATCGGGGCGGAACTCCGCTGTGCGCGATACAGAGAGCAGAGGAGAATTGTAAATGCGCAACCACGTAGAGACAAAAATGACAAGCTGTTGTGTAAATATGATAACATAAGGCTATTTAGTTTGTTCAGTAAAGGGTCAATGTATAGACCTGTTCTATAGGAAAGGTAACCTTAAATGACATCTGTTGTGATCTGGCGCTATATAGGAAATAAAATTAAATAAAATTAACTTGACCTTCAAGGGAGGTGCCCCTGATATAATATAATGGTAGGGGAAACAGCTGGCCCCCTGTCCAGGGTTGTTCCCTGCCTCGTGCCCATTGCTTCCGGGATAGGCTCCGGACCCCCCCGCGACCC
>JAODLC010000133.1:25744698-25764634 GCA_026781145.1 Hippopotamyrus pictus | reverse complement strand
TTTGAGGAAGCACTTCTTTACACAGCGTGTAGTTAGAGTATGGAATAGTCTTCCTGCTAGTGTAGTGGAAGCTAAAAAACTGGGTTCCTTTAAATCAGAGCTAGATAAGATTTTAACAACTCTGAGCTATTAGTTACAGTAAGTTCTCCCCAAACGAGCTTGATGGGCCTGATGGCCCCCTCTCGTTTGTAAATTTCTTATGTTCTTATGTATGATTATTTTCAGGAAAAAAGGCAAAATCTTGAAACTGCTTTACAGAAAAAGGAAATGGAATATATGAAAATTGTCACAGAAAAGGACAATACTCTGGATGAGCTTTATAAAATTAAAGATGAACAAAAAGGAAAACTTTTGCAAATTCAAACCACGGCCCAGGAACTTCAGGAATCACTGAAATCTGAAATGCAAAGGTAGGGAAAACTGGTTCAATTGGTTCAAAATTATACCTGGTGTACTTTCTTTGCTTTGACAATACATGCTCATTGTTTTAGGACAAAAGAGCTTGAAGAGGAATTGAAGATAAAAACCAGTGAATTAGGTAACATTAATACTTTTTCAGAATTGTACGTTAAATTCATTTATGTACATTGACTGTAAATGTTCTGACCATTACAGGAGAAACAGTACAACATAAAGTAGCAAAAGAAAACGAGATTAAAATTCTTAAAGACGATATGGTATGTTTTACATTCTAGTTTAAAATAATGAATTGTGTATTATGTTCAGTAAAATTTCATCAAATATTGTTTCTGTTTTGCAGGATGCAATGTCAAAATCTCTAATAATATTAGAAGAGAAATTACAAACAGAGGCAACAAAGGTATCACAACTTGACATGGATCTTATGAGTAAAAATTCAGAAATTTCTGAATTATTGGTAAGTTGTTTTTTCTTTATTTGTTTGCTTTTTTGTTTGTTTATTTCTTTATTTGACTTTTAATTTGTAAAAAGTTTTTTTCCCCCATCATGTGGCTAGAAGTGCTTATTTTGTTTCTTAGGTAATGACAAGAAATTATTAAAAGAATAATTTCAGTGAATATCTAAAGTAAAAAGTTGAAGAAAGTACAAACTGAGGAGAGTAGTAGTTGTTTTCATTATTGACAAAACCACTTTGTGATAATAATTTGTTTTAAAGTATTGTGACCATCTTTTAGTAAGCTATACAATCTGATAAAATCCCAAGTAAATGAGTTTGTGTTTGTGTTGCAGTTTTGGTAAAGGTCACTGGTTGTTGGTGACAACATTAGCAGTGTGACAGTCTTTTATTCATAACTTTTACTATGTGCACTAATTACAAGTTAATTGTCCAATTTATACAAGCCTAGTGCCTCTTCTTTTTTGCTTGTAGACAGTCTAATGTTCTATGAAGTCAGATACAAAATACCACTTGATTTTTAGTCATTTTACGCCATAGGCATCATTCACAAAGGGACAGTGGCTTAAACAGTTGGGCGTTTGAATCCTCTTGTGTGTAAGGAGTTTTTGCTGTTCTCCCTGTGTTGACATTCCTCCTGAATTCCAAAGACACGGCATAAATACAGTACATCAGCATCTCTAAATTTCCCATTGTATATGGAATGTGATGAATTGCCATGCCTCCCACAGTGTTTCCCTGCCTTGGATAAGCTTCAGGTTCTTCTGTAATTCGGTACAGGAAAAGTGGTTGCAAGATGGATGCATGTTTTGTCATTTGCTTTAATACAAATTGTTTATTTTCATCTCCTGTAGAATAAAGCTTGTATAATATCAGTTGAAAAGGAATTTGCTGAGAATGCCCTGAACACTTTACAAGAAGAACTGAGAAATTTGAAAGAAATTGCTCAGAAGAGTGAGGTCAGGCTTCTTTTGCCTCCTTTATTTACTTTTGTTTGGGTTTATCTAGTTTTTTTTCCAGATGTTTCTAAGTTATATGATTATATTTACCTCCTTGTCTTTTATAGACCAAATTGTGTGAAATGGCAGAGAAGTTACATGTTGCACAAAGCAATGAACTAAAACTTGCAGAAGAAAATAATCAGTTAAAAAACAACATTGAACAGTACGTGAGAATTTTAAATTAGTTTACAAAAGCATTTATATCTTGAAGGATTAATTAACAAATAATGAATGGTGTTAGTAGTAGTTTTAATAATAATAATAATAATAATAATAATAATAGCAATATGGAAAATATAAAGCATTCTTCTTTAAAGGAATGAGTACAAGGAGGTTATGGCAATCTTCAACAAACTCCAGCTTCAAAATGAGAGAATTACTGAACAAGGAGAAGGTGCATCACCTGAAAAGGTTCTTAACATTATTGATCTACTAAATATTAGTTCTGACTGCTGAAATTCATGGAATTCACATATTTATTACTAGAACATGGTGGAACAAAGGCCTAGATCAGGGCTCACCAACCTTTTTGAAACTGGGAGCTACTTCATGGGTACTGAGCCATACGAAGGGCTACCAGTTTAAAACGCCCTCCTAAACTTATCTAAACTTCATGTATAATAAATATGTTTTAAATGCTTTTATTTTAGATATTGTCATTTTCAAATCTATATAAATGCAAATGAGATTAAAGAAGAATAGCAACAGGATAAAATAAAATTTTAGACGCTGCTCGCTGGTGAGTTGTGCTATTTTTAGAACAGGTCCACGGGCGACTCATGTAGTCCTTGGGGGCATCCTGGTGCCCACGGGCACCATGTTGGTGACCCCTGGCCTAGATAGTTCAAAACTATTTTTTCTTATTGTGTATAAGTAAGGGTTTTACAATTAATGTTAATATAAAATTTGGAAGACGGTACATTTCTCTTGAGAACTTAAAATATGATCAGTTTGTTTTAAATCCATAATTAGGAAAATGATGCAGAGGAGAAAACTGAAAAAGAAATTGAGAGATTAAAAGAGGAAAACAATCGACTCAGGTGAAAAATAAATATATAGCTGATTCCATTAGTATATACTATTGCTGTTATTTTTGTAAACCATGTCCTTTTTTACCTAAGAGATGTACTGGAACCACTGAAGTTAAGAGTTGAAGAACAAGATGAAAAGATGATGGCAATGCAAGAAAATTATGAAGAATGTGTAAGCTAAGCAGCATTCACTTATTCGTTACAATTTCATCTCCTGATATCCTGAACTAATTTTCGCTTATTTCTCATATTGTAAGACTACACATGTGGTTCATAAAAATAAAATGTGAACTGATACGAAGATTTGGATTTGGATTTTATTAATCATGAGTAGGGATATCACAAGAACCGATACTCCAGTATTAAGTGGATGCCAAAATTATGAAAACAGCCATGATGTGGCTGTTTTTCTACAGTAATAGGACATACCCGAAAAATGCTTACTACTCTTGAATCATGTGTCCTCCATTCATAAACATGGTCTAGTTTAAGTCCTGACAATCATGAAATGTTACAGACCACAAACCGATTAGTAAAAGTCTTATATAGATACTCCTGACATCGTTTATTTCAAAGTTACTAACCTAATTACATTTAAGCTTGTTGCAATTGGTGATGTGATCACTTTTTATATTTTAAGCACAATTTAGAGTATGTTTTTATTCTGTAATCAATTAATCTATTAATGCTGTTATTTTATTTACAGCTAAATTCCTCAAAACTAAAAACAGAAAATAAAACAAAAGCTTACAATGAATGCTTAAAAGCGGTTAGTAATTGTTGCATTTATTTTAATTTATCATGACTGCCAAACTTGGATATTTGAGAAATCTTACTTTTAGCTTTCTAACTATCTTTTCAGAATAACAGTTTAAAAAAACAGCTGGCAACAGAAAAAGAGAAATGCAATAAACTTGACACTGAGGTAAGCAATGTATCTTTCTGTGGTTATACCGTAGTGTATAAATGAACAGTGTTACATTTTATGTTTTGCTTTTAGGTGAATGAAATTAAAGAACAATTTAAAAATATTCAAAGTCTTAACAATGACAAGGTTACGAAGTTACAGGCAGAAATTAAAATGAAAGCTGTGACTGAATCTGAGCTCTATAAGAAGGTAAAAAATGCTAACAATTTCTTATCGACTAAAAACCAAACTGATTAGTGCTTTGGCTTACTTCCTCTTTTTACCCTTTCAGGTAGAAAAGTTTAACCTTGAAGCCCAGGAAGCTGTTCGATTCAAAGAGGAGACAGAAATCAAGTGCCAGCACAAGATATCTGACATGGTGGCCTTAATGGAAAAGCACAAGGTAAAGATCAGTGTGTCCAAGACATTATCTGAAAATGTCCTGCATATGTTGGAAAGTATTTCATTGTTTTTCAGAATCAGTATGACAAGATGATTGAAGAAAAAGATGCTGAGCTTGATAACAGGAGACTGAAAGAAGCTGAAGCAAATGCCAGTTACACCTCATTGGTATGGTACATCTTACTCAGTACAACACAGCAATAGTGGGATTAAGTTAAAGCATTATGCATTGAATTTATTTTCAGGTGGCTACCTTCAAAAGCAAATTAACAGGTCACTTTCTCAGAATTATCCTTCACACATTTTATAGATATATTGTATAGATAAGTATCACAACATTTTTATTTAAACCACAACATTCAGAATATGAAGAATTTTGTGAAATGAATATGTTTTAGGTACTGGAACTTTCAGAGACAAAAATTGAGAATTCAAATTTAAAACAGCAGCTTGAAAATGAAGTGAAAGAGATGGTAAGTTTTAAACATCCTGAATGTTTTATGGTTAATAAATACTGAATCCTGTTAATACTGAAAAATACTGCTAAATTAAACCAGGTTCTTGTGGCTTACAGGACAAACTTAAACAGGAAATTACAGATTTCAACTTAAAAATGAAGTCTGTGCAGGAGGATGTGAAAGAGAAGGTACACTATATAGTCATTTTAAGATTCAATACTTAAGTCTAATTGAATGTTTCTGTTTATTTATTATCTTTCATTCTTTTTGAATTACTAGTAACATTGGAAAAAATTGTCTTGATTCATTTATGTATGTATGATTTGAGTTTATAGCAGGTATTAATTATTATAATGTATAGCAACATATTTAACATCCAGTTTTATATAACATTGCCGGCAGTAGGAGACAGAAAAAAGTTGTGTTTTGAAAATTCAGCTTTTCTTTTTCCCCCATCTTATTTGTTTGTTTGTTTTGCTAGACACCTCAACATAACATCAAAGAAATATGTTGTAATACAAGCCAGGAAACACAGTCTTCACTCAGGTTCATGAGGAAATCAGCATTGTCTACGAAGAAGGCAGAAAATGGCACTGATATTACAGATTCATCTCTGGGTCCTTCCAAAAACTTTATGAAAACACCACCAAATAAAGTAAGGAAATATCTGATCTTTTTCTAATACCAGTATATGCCCTTGAAGTGTGATGCCATTGTGTGGCCAGTGTTTTTGATGGCCATTTTGGTTAACCTTGTTAGTTTATGTCATTGTTCATGTATACTTCTCTACTGGCAAGTTTTAAATCTGTTATTTTAAAGGAGTCAGGAAGGGAAAACTTAAAAACTCAGTCCTGCATTTCACTCAAAAAGGCAAAGACCACACCACGGATTAAAGTAATTATACAATTCATTTTATTTATTTCTTCACCCTATTTGTATGTATGCATCCACTGTGTTATTTTAAAATATTATTGTTTCCATTCTAAAAATTGTAGCAAATGTAAGCAGCAGAATGAGTAAAGTAGTGTCTTAAGTGTGAACTAACAGGTTTTTTCATTTTAGTCATACAGAATACGTACACCACCTTCTACTGGAAAATCTGTGCCCTGGATTAAAACTGTCCTGGAATTTGACTCCACATCTGATAGCTCTGAACAACAGGATTTACTGGTATTTTTAAGCATTTTTCCCAACTATAAAAGCTAGGGTTGCTTGTCTCATAAATTCAAAGGTTTTGTTATTATCATTGATTCAACATTATACAGTATTACACTGTATTATGTAATGCACAAATGTTATATTGTGTCACTAAAACATTCTTTTCAAACTGTTGTTGCATGGAAGAGTTTTCTTGTTGAAGGTGAGCCCAATGTTAGGAAGGCAGGTGATTACGGAATACCTATGCATCATCTAAAGGTACAGTATTTACTGTAGGAAGTTAATTCAAGTAGTGTTCCTAATTTAAGCATCAAGATCTTTACAGGGTAGCTCAGCACATGTCCTGTGGGCCATGCATGCCTATTCTACAGAATGCAGGGAAATACTGCTATGTAACAATTGAGAATTAATAACCTCTAGTCATTGTGTAAAGAAGCATACAAATTGTGTACTGTTTCATTCTGCTTTGTTTGAGCTAAATAAAGAAGTTTGTATTGTTGTTTGTAAATTGATAGCCATGTAGCGAATAATGTGCCACACCTCTCATGTTCATAGTTTGCTAGTAGTACAAGTGTCAGTATGATGATTAGGGTACAGTAAAATGCGGTGTACAGAATGCAGGTTATATGTCTTCATTGTCACTGAAAGTACAATGTACAGTATTAGTCCAGGGTGTAGTTTGCCCCATGGGATAAGCTCCAGGCTCAATGTGATCTTGCATTGAATCAATGGTTCTTAATTATATTTATGGTTTTCCACAGAAGTCACAGTAAGATGTTTATTTGTCTTTTATTGATAACATAAAGTTTTTGGGAGTAGAACCTTTTCAGATGGGGAGAGGAGACTGAAAAGATGCTGGAAGCTTCCAGCAGTATGGGGGTCTAAAAATACTAAAAATGTATCATTTCAAATTTCACTGTTTCCATATTTAATCATTTAAAATTTAATTTTATGATAGTTAATAATTGTTAATTTGCCGCTTAATTGTGAGAAATTGGTCCTAGGTTCTGTAAATATAGCTGCTCGGCCTGAAGAATTTTGTTGCTGGAAGTTTCTGTATTATGAAGTCATATTTTGCCCTTTGCTTCAGTTTTTATAATGAGTGATGGTGATGAATAAACTGATACTGATGAATAAACTGACACTGATGTGTACCAAGGCTAAGAGAAAATTCAGGAAAAAAAATTGAGGGTAACACTTTACTTAAATCAGTCATTATAATGCGCTTATAAAGTATTATAAACATGGACATGAATGCTCTATGACACTCATCAGTAGTGCACTATAGGTATAAGAATTAATGATACTTTGTACTGCATTATGAAGGTATTTATAGTGCATTATAGGTGAGAGCTTCATAAGCATAATGAATTATGGCTATAATGTGTTATGCCTTTTTATAAATATTTTTTGCTGTGTTCATTTATATGACTGCTTTAAGTAAAGTGTTACCAAATAAAGTTTATCAAAAGAACTTAGAGCTTAAAAAATATCTGTGAAGTCTTGATTTACTGCAAATATCATGGTTGGCAATCCAAATATAGGCATTGCACACCACCTGTCTTTTCAAGTGTCTCACTTAGTTAAAAAGGCTTTGTGTGTGTGTGATGAACTTATTAATCCGTGTTGATGATTTGAAGTCTCAAGGGTTTGCATTGTAGTATCCTGGTATTTTTCAGTCATCAGATGTTGAATGAAGAGTTATTTCACTGCTTTTTGACATTCTGCCATACTGTCCTTTCTGAGCCAGAGTCCCACTGTGTCTAAATCCCCTGGGGTGGCTTTGAAATTGGCAGCAGTGAAAAGAATGAGAGATGCTGGATGGACAGCTGTAACCAGTGCAGATATGAAAAAGAAGAAAAAAGCATCTGAAAAAATTTTTGCTTAGCTCTTACTCTTTTACAGGGCTTGATGGGTAGTATTAAGATCTGATTGAATTGCAGTTCTGTTTGTCTAATGACAGACTAGGAGTTTAATCTCAAAATCTTAGCAAAATTCTGTTGAGTGAATTAGTCTAGTTCTTTGGTTCCAATTAGTTATTTAGGTTTTAATGTATGTAGAACTTGGCCTGTTACTTGTATAATTTATTACACTTAATATACATTGTATTTATAGTGTCATTAATGTTAGCACTTGATATTAGCCCATAGTATTCTTTATAAACCGTTTTTTAATGTCAAATTAATCTTTATTTAAAATGTTATATTTTATTCTATCTACTTCCATTTGTTGTGTTCATTAAATATGTTAGCTTGTTGTTTTAATAGTGTTGAAATTAAATACTTTAATGAATAGCATGTCCTTGTTAACATTGTGTTTACTTTCTAACTCATCAAAGTATGTCATAGCTGAATTGGCAATTTGAAACTTGGCCTTGTTAGCGAATTAAAATAAAGTACATTTGTGAAAAAAATGTATTACGTTCAGAACCTCACTTTGGTTGACTAAGAATCATTACCAACTGGCTGAAATGTTTCAAAGCTACAAGTCCCATGGTCCAGGGACTTATTCTCCTCATCTTCATTCATGAACTCCAGTCGAAATTGGGTGGGTTGGGAGGGAAATGGATGGTCGGCATTGAATTCCTCATCATGCAGAGTGGTCATAGTGGGGTTGTAAATGCGAGGGCCATCGTAGAGTCCACCAGAGATTACTAGAGTGTCATCTGCTGCCACAAACCTGTCCACTGTGAAAACAAATAGTTGGTGATATAGAAAAGGAATAAAATAACTGTGAACAGCCATCATTGAAGCTCCTGCATTCCTTCTGTGTGTTGTTTGATCATGGTAGCAGACCTCAAGTTACCAGTCTCAAGTGCAAACCTGAAACAAAATATTTTTAAAGTTCTCACCTGTTTCCTCAGAATTATAGAGAGGACGATGAGAGTACTGAGCCTTCCGTTTGCACCTGTATATGGCGTATGTGAACATGACCAGAAAAGCCAACCCAGTGACAACACTGAAGAAAATAGTCATGTTCTGTTCTGAAAAGGTCATTCCACCTGGTGCTGTTTTGATGTAATGGGGAACAAATATTAAAACATGAATATTGCCTATAAATATAACAATAATCTTTATATAGCACTTTTCATACATGGAATGCAGCTCAAAGTGCTTCACATATGAGATTATTAAATTTTCATTGACAATAATCTTGGCATATCCAATGAGATGTGTTGACTAAATTCAATATAGTTGTCATATGTGCTAACTAAAAATATTGAGTTTTTAGAAATATTTACCTTGGGTGTTGAAATAGCCGGGGGCAGATGTCCATGCTGTGATGTTTTTATTCAGGTGTGATTCAGTTGTTTGTGATTCATAAGTGGTGTAATTTGATGTGCTGCTGACGTTCACAGTTGTCCAGGCTCCTTGGGTAGTGGCAGGGAACGTGACATTAAATGTTGTTGTGACTTTGGTTGAAGGTTGAAGGCCTGTTGTTATCTGAGAGGTTGTAGCTCCTTTTGTGGTCTGTGAGAGTGTTGTGGATTTGGAGAATCCCAGGTTGTCTTGGTGGTCATCAGTGGTGGAATCATTCTGGGTGTGATTTGGCAAAACCGTTGTAGCAAAAACAGTGATATTGGGAGCAGAGATTGTTGAGGCAACATCCATGCCATTGGCAGTACTGATTTCATCAGAAGACCCCGTTGTGGGAAGAGGTTCAGACAGAACAGTCAACGCAAAACTGGCTAGAAAAAGAATCCGACAAAATCTTTGTGCAGGGGTCATTTTCATGTCTTGGGACCTATTTAAGTAAATAATAATAATAATAATACATTTATAAATTTAATTATAAGTGAATCTTTTTATTTACTGATATATATATTATCAAACGATTAGCAACAGTTTATTAGCAGTTAAGGAGCAGACCTTAAAATGTTACTAAAAAAATGAATGTGCATGATTGAATATTTGTATTTATTTTTACATAAATATCAACAAAAATTACATACAAATAGATCTGAAAAGTAAGTAATGGTGGGATTACTATGTAACGTTAGTCACTGCCTTGTAAGATACCAGTAAAGTAACTGATGAGAAGTAAACTATTCAGTGACTGGCAGTATACTCTGATCATACCCACTGTGGGATTCAAAGCCTTTATCATCAATATACTGGAGTATCATTATACAATGACCATAATCTGTAATGTGTGTGTTCCTTTGCAAAGGACTGGCATCCTTCCCAGAGTGTCCCCTGACTCATGCTGCTTGGGATAGATTTCAAGCACCCCTGCAACTCTGTACTGGACAACAGGTTAGAAGATGAATGAATGACAAATGATGTTGATCATATGAGTTAATACTATTCTGACCAATAACCATTTCATTATCATAAATTTGGCATCCCTATTTTCCATAATGCATATGTTTATACCCTTGACCCTCTACTGGAGAAGCCTTTGGAAAACAGATGGACATACATGATTTACTGAACAAAGACAGTGTAATATGAATACACAAGGGAGGCTACCTAAATGTTAAAACTATAAGAATTTGTTTTGCAATAACAAATGTGCTCATAGGACATCTTAGACCATCTTACGTAACCATAGTGCCTCAGGTATTTAAAATTGCATATTCCTCTACTACACGGCAAAGTTGAAAGTAAAGCTGGTCAGGTCTTGTTCAGTGAGTGCTTTTCCATGAATCATGTGTTTACATGCTCTGGCATACAGAAGGAAATTACTCAGCTGGTCTATAGCTTTCTTTCTTGTAAGTCACCTAAAAGAGCCCATGGAGTTCCATAAGGAGAAACAGCGTTCTGATAACAATGCTGGGAGAAACAAAACTTTTGTGCCTCCTGCGCTCCACCTGGGATCTGAGCATTCAGTCTTGTGGCTCCAGGGCTTTAGGTTTCATTTTCTTGGGCATTTCACACAAACAAGGAGAGCATGTCCGTACCTGCTGTACACTGTACTCAAGGCAAAAATCTTTACAAAGAGAAACCTTGCTTTGCAACTCCCTTTCACCCTTCTTATTCATTAACATTATAATAGAGATTTGTGACACCCATCAAATTCAAGAATTAAGATCAATGAGCTTCTCTGTGTTATTGTCCTCTGCCTATTACAGCTGCAGGCATGTATGTCCAGTCTCCATGAAATCAGGAAGTACCTCTGAACAGGATCATTTCCCTGCTGCTCTGACACAAGCATCCATATCTCAAACGGCACAAAATGCCTATTTGCACCAACAAGTCTAAATGAAGAATGAAAAAGGATGTTTTTCAAAAGAGTAGTGATATTCTTGGATGGAATGTTTGGCTTACCGGAGTTCCAGCAGACACCCTGGAAAATCCAGACGTCAGAATTGTTTGTTCTTTGAAGTTCAGCTTTCCCTATCTACTCCCAGGGAGCCTGGGAGTGTTGGAGGAGGGCTCACATGATACCTGGGCAGGTAAGTGGGAGGGCCATAGCTTTGTTGACTCCCAGAATTGTTAGCCAGTTGTCTAGGAGACGGGGTTGTTATACAGATCGGCCCTCTCCATGTTTGTTTTGTGTTGAGGAACTGCTATATCCCAGTGTTCGTTTGATATGTTTAGAGCCTCAATTATTATGTGTTCTTTAATCTATAATGCAACAAAGGTCTGTTGGAAACACCTTCAACAATCAATTTAGAAGTGAACAACGCAATATAATTTATGCACCAGTCTGCCATTCAACCACCTACAGAAAAATGCCATTAAAAATAACCAACCAAACATGATCAAGGCAAAATAAAAGTCTGGGAGGATCATGTTTGTTTTGATATAGCTATAAAAATGCGGTACTATTTTACTATAAAACTGTATTTATTTTCAATATAGCTGTACATGTATAATTCTACAATAACTTCACCACAGATGGTTTTTGGCCCACAAAACTTAGAATATGCCTGTTATTTAAAATAGACCACAAAGGTTTATAAAATAAAAAAAGAATTATCCCTGCTATGCAATATGTATGAAACAGTTTTGGGTCTTTTTAGAAATAGTGTTCATTAATGTGTGAAATAGAAATACTACATTAATATAATCTACTGAAGTGTGAAATCCACAGAGACTTAAATTGCCTGACAAAGGCCCTGTTGTTTCTGGTGAAATGAAATGCGTTTTTGCACACTTTTGTAGTTTATGGTTCAGTGTTCCTTAACAAGGCCCAACAGCTCTTAAGCTACATACACTCAGATGAGGTCATTGGTGTGTAATGCCATTCATCAAATTTGATGTAACCGCCAGAATGGACTTAGACCTCGCTTGCTCCTCTAGCAGAATCCAAGTGGGAATGCACAGCTACAATACGGCTGCAGTTCAGAACCATGTGAGTTTTTCATGGTTCTTATCCGCAATATCCATCTGCGAGCCTATGAATGCTAGGTTTTTCTTTCCCTCCTTTAGACTGGAGCTTGACTTCACTGGCGTTTCGGGCTCCGGTGGCTGAAAAGGAAAGAAAACAGACTTGAGCCAAATGCCATATGACAATATGTCAGGTTCTGATATTCTTTATTTTGCAGACTGTACCGTGGAGGAGTTATCGCAGCTGCTAAAGCAGAATAAATCACTCTTCCTAACAAACAGATCAGGCCGGATTGTTCTCTGCTTGCAGCCACCTAGTAGAGGAGGTACGTGAATGTATGGTAATAATTATAGTGTTTGGCATGTACATAGTAACATCGAGGTTAAAATAGACTTTTATTAAGGAGGCATTTAAAATGAAAATCCATAGGAGTACTAGCAGAAAAATAGGATCATGGGAAATGTGATATCCATTACCTGTGACACTGCTGACCAGCAGTCCTACGATGACGGTCGCCAATGTCCCCACAGGACAGAAGTAAAGATAGGACAGTGAGTACCAGCTGTCTGCTAAGGCTGGTCTGCTGCTGCAATAAAAATTGGTTAACTGCTAAACGAATATCATTCAGTGATTCTAGTAAGGCATGGTTTGGTGAGCTATGTGAGTCCATAATAGGATGACCCAGATACAAGCTGTGAATGGCCAAGGTATTTCAAATATTTATAACCAGGACAAGAAATCAAAGCCCTTTAGCATCTGAGAATGATTGTTGTCTATCTCTGAATTTGAACTGAACTAAAAAGTGAGGAGGGAAAACACAGTTACAGCAACCATAACATCTTATTTTTATAGCCTTAGATTCTGTACATTGGTGCACTGTGTGATACTGAGTCACATTTTCTGTAACTTAACATCTGTGATTAGAGATCCATGTGCTCACAGCGTTTTTGTCTCACCTCCTGACCAGTTATCAATAAGCTCTGTTCCCTGTAGAGATTGTTGGTATACCCTTGAGCAATGCACTTCACCTGCTGTGCCTACTGTAGCTGTAAATGTCCAGTTTGATAAATGGGTCATACTGCAACATACTAGGCTCTGATGAGGATTATGGGTGTAGGGGCTTACTTAGGAACAGTTGGAACCAATGTTTGTGTGCTGCTCCAGGGTGACATGGTGGTGAAGTTCTGAGTATTGTTGTAAATGCACCCCTCTGTGCTCAGAGGAAGTGGTCTGGTCTTCTCTGGCAGAGGAGGGTACACCTGGGCCCCAATACCCACCCACAGTGTCAACAAAAGGCCTGTAATCATTCCCACAAGTCCTCCCTAAACAGGACAGAAATGCATTCTGATTAAGCAGAAATCAACATATGATAACCCAAGCCATAATTACTTGTGCGATATTCAGGGTGAACAGCATTAATAGCACAATAAAAAATATCATATTTCATATATTTTATTAAAAACTTCTTGTACAATAGTTAAATATATTACAGTTGTAAGAATGACAACAAAACTGCCCACATGGACAGCAGTAGGTATAAATATAATACTTACAGATGAGTTTGCACAGCGGAAAAACATTCCAAGCACATAAAGTCCCAGCAACGGTCCACTGATCATTCCAAATATGGACAGGGCTGCCTGTGTGATTAAACAATGGAATGTTTGACATTTGATTGGTCATGACAGATGTTAACCAGCAGAGGGCATGATTGCATTCCATTTGTACAGGACACTCAGAAAGTATTCACTTCTTTTTTCACACATTTTGTTATGTTGCAGCCATATTGTAATCTGGAGTTTTTGAATGAATTTAAAATCTGCAAATAATGCAAAATGCAAACAATTTCATACAATTTTTGTATGTGTCTTAAAATATTTTTGTAAATGTATCAAAAATAAGATACATCAGTAGTATTCAGACTTTACTCAGTACCATACTCAGTTGAAGCTCCCTTCGTAGCAATTCCAGCTACAAGCCTGGCACAACTGGATTTGGGGATCTTTTACCCATTCTTATTTGCAGAACCTCAGATATTAGTTTCAGGTCTCTCCAGAAATGTTTCATTGAATTTAACTCCAATAGAGAGCCACTTCAACCACCACCACAGTTTGTCACCCTGGATGATGCACCAGCAGCCATTCTGCACCAGTACACTCATCACCCAGTAGCTACGGTGGTGAAGGGGCAGGAGAGAATTCACCAGTGAGGTATTGGGGTTGATTGATTGGAGGCCAGTGGTCTGTACTACGAAGCGGGGTTACTGGTTTATCGGATTTAAGGTAGTCTGGGCGAAATGTAAGTGAACGAATATGAAGTCCATTTAAACTGTGGTACCTTAAATCCAACAAGTTACCCCGATAAGCCAATAACCCTGCTTTGTAGTACAAGCCACAGATTTCATAGGGCCACAGTGGGCATTTTTAGCCAGGACCGCCCCTACTCTTTACAAAGATGCCCAGGGATCCTTTATGACCTCAGAGTGTCAGGACCTCAGTTTTACATCTCACCCGAAGGATGGGGCCATTTTCAGAGCACAGTGTCTCTGTCACTGCACTGGGATCCACACAGACCACAGGATGGATTAACCTGTTGACCACACCAACACCTCTTTCATCTTTCCTAAGTGGTCTCCCATCCATGTACTTGCCAGGCCCAAATCTGCTTAGGTTCAGATGGATTATCTAGTCTGAACTGCAGGTGCAACGTCTGCTGAGGAATAGCATCCAGCTGCCCACTCCATTGCAGAAATGGGTGTCCTTCTGGCAGGTACTCCCATCTTCTCTGAAATCTTCACCAAAATCTTCTGAGTTCTGTCAAAGTGATCTTCAGGTTTTGCGTCACCTTTCTGCCTCTAGCCCTGCCTTTCCACCCCTTTTGCTCAGTTTGGTTGGGTAGCCATCTCAATGAAGTGTCTTGATGATTCCAAATGTCTACCCTTTAGGAATGTTAGAAGCCACTGTGTTCTTCAGAGCCTTTAACATTGCAAAAAAAAATTCAACAGCTTTCTCCAACTTTGTGCATCCACACAATCCTGTTTTAGATGTTTGCAGACAATTCCTTTGATCTAATATTTTTCCTTTTTTTCTGTGGGGCCTTATATAGCTAGATGTGTGGCTTTTCAGATCATGTCCCATCAACCAAATTTACCACTGGTGAACTTTGATCAAGTTTTAAAAACATCTCAAGGATGATCAATGGAAAAAAGATGCACCTTAATTCAAGTATCATAGCAAATGCCTGAATAATCGCTGAATGTATATGTGATACATCAGTATTTTTTTCTTATATTTAATACATTTACAGCACAGATTTATGATTTCAAGTATGAGTTTAATCTATATTTGAATATGACTGCTGCATAACAAATGTGGAAAAAAGAGGCCGGAATACTTTTAATGAACGCACTGTAGATAATAACACCATTCACATGTGTGTGGTAGTTGTTCTGTGATTATTTAGCTAAGTTATTAGGTTAACAATATAAAATTAAATATTCAATATTATCACAACTGAATGAGAATAAAAATTATACAGACTAGAATAACAGGTATAGGCACCTTGAAAACATGATTTCTTTATTCGTTTTGAAAATTTCCAAATATACCTGCAGAATGCTCCCCATTAGAGACGCCACAGCTGCCATCCCGATACAGACTGCCCCAAAGACCACACCTGGAAATACAGAGCGCTTCAGCAGAGTGCTTACCAGCCAATTACGCTGGAAGAAAGACATGTAATGCGAGAAACTACATCTACCAACAGACAAACTTCCTTCTTCTAAAACACCTGTATTCACTATTTTCTTGCTAATTTATGCATGTAAACTTTATAAACTCATCATACTGTAAAATAGTAAAATTATATGCCAGTTTTTCCTTGCATCACTTTCATTTCATTTTATAAAATGATGACATTTCCTGTAATTCATTTCATCTGCATTTCTCAGAGGTGTTTCAGGTGTTTTGGCAACATCCAATAGTCTTGTTAAAATGCCCAGCTAAAAGATACTACAATTACATATCCAGCTGTATAATGGCTAGAACTTAAAAGTATGACATGACTGTATATAGCAAATTCAATTGTCATGTAATTATTGGTTATACCACATTCTGAACCATGTCTTCCATAGTCAAATTTTATACTTCTCTCATTTGTAATTAGCCAAGTTAAATCACAAGACACACTCACTAAGGCCCATGTTAAGCAGAGAAGCCTGCTTCTCAGTGATGCTGGTCCACAGAGGCTTGACAAAGTCCTCCATAGTAACGGCTACCAGGGCATTGATGCTGGATGACACGGTGCTAATGGGAGGGAGATACTGATAAGTGTTACATCAAATGACATTTTCCTGTTTAGGACTGCTGACTTTTTGCCACACAAAATGTTTTATTTCTTGGAATTTTTATTTCTTTTTATTTGTTGTGCAACAGTTCTGAAAATAAAGTTAAAATCATTTTTCTGGTGAGTTATTTATAGACTTATTTATGCCAGGTGTAACAAAAATCTGTTTTTACCAAAATATACAATGCCCGTTCATACTGAAAAAAGAATTCAATTCACTTGTTGGTTTTACTTAAATTAATTACGTTGACATATAATTGTAAATGTATTCGTTTTTATTAGGGCTGCACGATACAGTGGTACCTCGGTTCTCGAACTTAATCTGTTTCAGACTCCGGATCGAATCCTAAAAAGTTCGAGTTCTGATCGAATTTTTCCCATAAGAAATAATGAAAAACCAATTAATTGGTTCCCGGCCCCCCAAAATTACACCTAAATATGTTTTTTTTTTTTTAAATTTAATTTAATTTAATTTAATTTAATTTAATTTAATTTAATTTAATTTCTCTCCTTCCACTCCTTCCGTGTGCCACGCTTCCTCATTAACCTTGTGTGGGATCCCCATGTGGTCAGCTGTTTCTGGTTGGCGTTCATGGTTTAAATTCTGAGATTCAGATCGAGTACTAGGTAATTTTTTTCCGAACTGGTTGGTAGAAATTCGAGTTCTAATGAGGTACCACTGTATATTGATTTAAAATAAAAGCATTTATATTATATAAGCATTATATTGGTGTAATTTTATGCAATATAGGGCCGAATCTATCATTTATATAGTGATTTCAAGGAAATTTCAAGATATCGAAATATATATCGTGTATCGTGATATAGCTTAAAAAATATCGCTTTTTTTTTTTTTGCCATATCGCCCAGCCCTACCCATATGCAATAAGCTTCCTTAGTTTAATGCTTATGCTCTGTTTTTGTCACGCCCAGAGGGCCAGAGCAGCCGTAGGCTATTAACCACTAATCAATAAGCTATATAAAGCAGAAATACTTATTAAATTAGTATTGTTGCCATGTTTATGAGCCATACCGAGCGTCTCTTTGTCTTGTGTCTTCCCTGTTTGTCCTGCTTGTCTCGCATGCCCGTCCTGCCTGCCTGCCCACCTCATCCTGCCCTCCTGATCGGATCTCCTCATTTCTCTCGGCTTGTGGTCGCCCCGTCTCATCTCTTCTTGTAGGACTGACCCCACCAGCTATCAACCTTTGGCTTTCGACCCGACCACTCTACCAGACACCCTCTTTGGGTTTGGTTGTACTTGGCAGTGGTATTAAACATACTCACATTATGGGGTCCACCTCTTCTCTGTTCACCTACTCTGACAGTTTTGTACTAAGTTATCATTGCCATTATATTTGGGCAAAATCAGCTCAATCTTTCTAGAATCATTAATTATACCAATAGAACTTGAAGTAATTAGATTTTTTTAAATCGTAATATTGCAATATATATCGCAGAAAGAATAAATATTGCAATGTGATTTTTTTTTTCCCCAATATCGTGCAGCCCTAGTTTTTATGCATAATTCTTTGAATTAACTCAGTTGAATCATGGAAAGTAGTTCTACCCAACTAGAATAAATATTCTGAAAATGAAACCTTCATTTTAAGATAATGCATTGACTTTAATTTTTGAGAACAGAATGTAGTTGAGTTAATCTTAATCATTTTCTCATGTCTAATTAAACCATATTAATAACTTTCATTCAATTTAAATTAGGTATAAAATCTAATAGTAGCCATGGTTTATTTCACCCACCGTCATAAAGAAGACTGCCTAATACTGACTGTACAGATGTTCTCCATTTGTATGAGAAATTGAACAGCTGAGGTTGTTCATAAAATGCCCCCTGGGGGATAGTGTATTCGATGATGTAAAGCTATTTTGATTACCAGCTGTGGCCTTATATATGCAGAAAGATATTAAAAGACCTGTGATGCCACCTGGAACTGCCCAGTTCCTTGTACACCAGTGTCGCTGGATATGTATTTGCATAGCATGCCTTTGATGTAATACTTAAAAAAAACTTAAATCCATCACGATGGTGTTGAATAGGAAAACCCCAGATTAGAAAACTTAGATGTTGACTGCATAGAAATGATTGTTTGTGGGTTTTTGTTCTGGTTAGTGGCTGGGTGGGAGGCTTTGGCCTTTCTGGAGGTACCCTGTGTGTGTGGCCTCTTGGAAATTCCTGGGGAGGGCACTGGGGCCGACTGGTAATCCATCAGTACAAGTATTATGCTATCTCCTCCCACGATAGAAATACATTGATACCTGCTCAAACTAACCCAGATGCACTGCACACACTGAAAAAAATCCTTTGAAATTACACACTAACAACTTTAATACCAAAGGAGTTAACTGGCATACAGTAGTTAACTGCAGCAATCCAAAAGGATCCTGAACAATAACTAGCAAAATATGTGGTACAAACTAATATCCATGACGTACTATCCTTGATGATGGTGGGCTTCTAAAAATGATGGCTAGTAAAAATCTTGATATTAAATGAGAAAAATTATTTGATTGGTTCTTCTTTCCCGAGTCACAGTGTAAAAGCAATGATGCCTCCATTCATTAGATCTGCTCCAAGGAAAATGCATTCCTATAGCCACTAGGGGAGCTCTCACCTTCTCTCAGCATTGACAAATAATGTTACACTACCAACCAATTCATTAGGTTTCATTAGACATGAGAAAATTTAGTGAGGTTAATACAACTATGTTCTGTTCTGTTGAATGCATCAACTTAAAAAGGTTTCATTCTCAAAAAAAAAAAACTCATTCCTGTTTTGTGGAACCACTGTACTTGATTCAATTGGTTTCATTCAAAGGAACTTTTTTTCAGTTTAGCTTTTTCAATGATTTTCCTACAGTTGTAACAGTAAGACATATCAGACAAAGTAAAATTATGCAAGACAACAAGGAAACAGTAAACTGATAAAAGTTTAAGTTGATAAAGTATTTTCACTGGTGTTCGTTGAAGAGAACACAAAATTATAACAGAATCCTTATGCCCTTATTAACATGAGTATATTTGAAAGTAATATACAAAGAACTTTACTACACAGTGTTTAGAGGTATGAAAACAGAAAAGTCAACCTTTCTGCATCGTGACTTTGCCCATCACGGTTTTGATTTATCATGGGATTGACCTAAGAAATTAAATGGATTTTTTTTTCCAGAGTCCTGCGAAAGCCACAGACAGCACACGAAGACCAGCAGGCACACAAAAAGTTTAATAACTCATAAATGCATAAAATATATGTTCAGTGCTGGTTTGGAGGGGACCAAGGGTGTTTATGGCAGCCTCTCAAGTGATATCTCGCAGTGATCTATGTTTTTTACTTCACTTTCCAAACCAAAGTGACCAAGGGAACCAAAAAATTGTCTTTGTTTTTCAAATCATATTTTATTTATCTTTAAATGTGGCTTAGCGATACCTGAATCCAAGAACTTCTATTTTGTTACTCATTGCGACTCCA
>JAODLC010000133.1:25729487-25744598 GCA_026781145.1 Hippopotamyrus pictus | reverse complement strand
GCGATCTGATCAAACTTGCCAAAGAGTTCATTAAGCATATGCACCAGCTCCCCGGGCGAGCAGTCGCTGGCCAGGCGGGTTACACAAGCTTAATCCAGCCAACAATAGACCAAATAGCTTACTTCTTTTGCAGGAAATGTTATGGAGGCTATAATTCAGTCCAAAGTTGCAAAAGAGCTTGTTAAACAATAACTTTTGTAGACACCAAGAATATGAATTTAGAAAAATCAGGTAACCCGTTGGATTTTCTACAACTTACTATAAATGTTTAAGTTCACTTAAATGATTGATCCTAAATCTGATTCTGATCTAAATGGGCAGATATAAAATTATCATTCTAATGGAAGAATGTTCTAGAAAAATCAGTGTATTCGGTGGTGTGCCGTAGACTTGTGGTTCAGCCAGTTACACCTTATTTATCAATATAAATCGCCTATTTACATTCAATGATTTATATCCACTTCGAAATTACGTTCAGAAACCGATTAAAATATTTAAAACATACAGAGCAGTACATGCACGATGAAATCCAGCACAAATCATTTTGCCAAGTAGTATGGTCTACAGGGAGGAGATAGTTGTCATTTGAGAAATACAGACGCTCCTCTACTTACGAATTTTCCACTTAGGAACTTTCAGACATAGGAACGAAGAGGACTGTAAGTCCAAATTGTGTTCATTGGGTTCCCATTTCTTGTCCGCAACATAATTTTTTTTTTCTGTGCGCCAATTCCACCTAGTACGACTTCTGGACGCTACTCTCGCCATGCAGCAGCGTAGCGTGCGTACTCCCAGCGTCCTAGTTCTTAGTACTTGCGTATACCCTTAAAATAATGTTGAATAACGACTTATGAACATTTCAAGTTCGGAACATATCTCGGTCATAAGTAGAAGAGTGTCTGTATTTATTATCTCTCTGATACCTCCATATCCACATCATACCCCTGTGAAAAGTGGTCAAACTGTCCTGCATCTCACCTAAGAGTGCCACTGTATGCAGCTGCCACAAACAGCCCAGGAACTCCAGGGAACTCTGACAAAATGTCCATCACCAAGTATGGCAACATCTGGTTGACACAAATACAGAAGCATGACTTTTTGTATGAAAGTAGACAAGAAACTTCGAATGAACCTGAAAACTGTATAACAATCTTCTACATTAGTCAAAATGCACAATTCAATTGACCAAGACCTTGTGTAGGCTCTTATTGGCAAGTACCTGGTCAAGAGCCCCAACATCTTTGTTGGTGATTGGGTCACAGCCTTTGTAAATGGAATACATAGTGAGGCCAGAGAAGACTGCCAGACTCACAGTGACCCACAGGCTCACCATGTTTATATACAGAGAGCTGGCGGAGAAAAAGTAAGAAGGTGCATTAAATCAGCAGGTCATGTCTCACTACCTCGGCCTTCCACGGCTTCCAGGACCAACCGCAAGGGAGTTTGACGATGTCATTATGCTTACCGCAAGTGACATACTCACAGCTTGGCATGGGTGATGGTGCGACACGAGATGTAGCGTTGCACCTGCGACTGGTTGATGGCATAGATTGACGTCCACATCAAACTCCCGCCCACGACAATGGTCCAGAATGTATGCCGCCTCAGAGGGTCAGGACTAAAGCTGCATTGAAGCAACATTTCAGGTCGCAAATTAATTTGGCTTTGAAAGGCTGTGTTCTTTTTTTTTCTTTTGTCTTGAGCAAATCCATGCCAGAAGTAGCATTTTCTATGAATTTTTGCAAGTGCCAATTTTCTCTAAGGGTATGATCTACTCAATCATACTGCAGGTGTACCAGACAATTTTGCCAGGTTTTATGGGTGCACGTGTCCTTTTTTGTGCTGACACTTACTCAAATGCATTGAGTCTTTCCCCTTGACGGGCATCGTCCCAGATCTTAGTCAGACCCTCCTGGAGGATGGCTCCCCGGACAATGACAGCTACAAAACCGGCCAGCATGATGACCATCTGGAACACGTCTGTCCAGATGACTGCTTTAAGGCCACCCTGGTGGGGGGGCCACAACAGAAACAGCAGTACAGAAAACAGACATTGTAATCCCATATGCAACCTGCTTTACCCAGCTACACATCGTGCATCACAATAGAGTGTCACAGAAAGATTATAAGTAGCTGTATATGTGTAAGTTGTATGTCTGTAGCTATTTGCAATATATCATTGTGTTGCTGAGGTTTTAACTCAAGCATGGTCACACCAGGGTCAGTCAGGACACTCCACCCTTCTCATGTGCAGCTAATGCAGTATTTAAACTTATTTGACCAAAATTATGTGTGCAACACCACCAAAGACCTGAACCCAGTTAAACAAGAATTTCCCAAATGGTTCCACTGACCAGTGTGCAGTAAATGATACACACGACGCCCGTGGCCACCAGCACTCCCCAGAGGTCAAGCCCTGTGACTGGAATAAACAAATATATACCAGAGACATCATTTTCTGCAGCACACATGTTCAAAAAACGAACAGCCCGTGTTGCTGTTAGCTGTGGCATATATCCAGCTGTCTGCACAGGTGAAATCAGTTAAATCATAAACCGTCGTCTTCTATCAACATTCACTCCTGGAGATAACATTTTTAATCTGATAATTAGACAGCATTAGACAATGATTTAAAAGCTAACTCTTTTTCCTTGTCTGGAAGAGATTGGCCTGCTAATGATTGAAATACTGTAAATAAATATGATAAAGTACTCTGTTAATCAAGACTCACTCTGATTTAATGCGAGGGCTGGAGCATAGATAACCATCCCGGTGTACAAAGCCTGTTAGGTGAGATGGTAGCCATTAGATGATTGGATATAAATGCCAACTGATGAAACATGCAACAGGGCTATGAGCACTTCTTGTGTAATATCATGCTTCCTGAATACACTCAATCACTTGAGAAAAAGGAAACAGGACATCTTTTTGGATGGTACTGTAAGCATTCTATGTAAGATAGTTTTATGAAGTTAATGATAAATGAAAATGGCTGTGGGGAAAAAAAGGAACACGTTATCTATAAATTCTGAGGGAAATAATCTTTTACAGGCAGCAATTAAGAAGACAAAGAGATGTTTTCCGTGATTTTTTAAAATAGTTATTGCCCAAGCTTCATATCAGATCACAAAATGTGAATGCTCGCATTTTAATGTACTTACCGTCTGTGTGATGTACATGCTGGTTCCTATGACCCGTATCACTTTATTGAAGCGCATCTCTAAGTACTGCCAAAGAAAGATTTTTATTCATAAATAAAAATAAAATGTAAAAAATTAGACAATGTACATTTCTTAACATGCCCATAGTTATATTTCTTTTTCAACACAATTTTTATGTTCATAAGTTTATGAAATTGACGAAAAAAAACTCACTATATCAAAGCTTTCGAAATTAATTTCAAATGAATGCATTTTTAACCTTCTAATATTAGTTTTCCTACAAAACAGGGAATGCTACACCCTCATCCATTGGTCCCTTTCTAGCTGCCGTTCTTGCATACAGCCGCAGACCCTGAAGGGAAATGCCACTTGCTGGGTGTAAGACTGTGATTTTATAAAGTGCTGGGGGAGAAACTTCATTTTATATATGAGCAGAATATATAGAGGAGTGCAACCGTACCTTAAAAGCAACACATAAGGCTGACTAACCAATAACCAGTTGCCCTCATACTTAACCGGCCAACTATTGATTATAGCTCTAAAAAGAATGTAGAAATTTTAATCCTAATAACTGAGTAACTCAAGGTAGTAGAATAAGTAATCCTACAATACCTAAATCATTTTTAAATTGAGAACTGGAATAAATAAATTAATACAATAATATATAAATCCCATATAAAAGATTGTAGAGAATTCTTTATTTTCATTTATAATTTAACACATTTTTCTGTAGTGTATAAACAGTGACCAGCTCATTGCTGAAAAAATATTAAATTAAAAGAGTGTATTGGTGGTATATTTATTTGTTTTAAAAACACAAACTTTAAAAATCATGTTTGATTTTCGATGTCCAGCTTTCTGAAATAGCATATGATGATTAATTTAATTTATATAATTTATCTTCGATTACATTACCTTTATATAATTTGAAATCTTGGGGAAACTTAAATACATAGTAATATAAACGTAATAACAGTGATGGGCATTTCCAGTCCAGAAGCTACAAATAACACCCAAGATTTTGCTTCTGCCAGCCATTGCGTGACTGTGACTCTTTACGTTTAACCAGTTGGTAGAAACAAAATCTTGGTCTGGATTTGTAGCTTCTGGACTGGAAATGCCCAACATTGCTTAATAAAAATGAATGAAACATTTCCCATCTAGGGTGCGTGTGCTGTCAGCTCAGGGAACACTACATTTATAGATCTGCGGAGTTCCTTAGAATTTTTTTAGAAGAGTCAATAGTTTCTGCATGCATATAAAGAAACCATTATGATATATGATGGAAAACTTTAACACCATATAAGGAATATTGTGGTGTCCTTTTTGTTTAGCTGATTTGGCCATACAATAATGAAGAGAATTCATAACCTTCAAACTGTGCCACCCCTCCTAATTACTTACCTCATATGCGCTGGTGATCCCTAAACGATAGAATAAGGGGACGAAGATCTCGGCGCTGACGGTGGACATGATGGCGTAGGAGAAGCCGAAAAGCCAAAAGGGTGTCCCATACAAGTAGGCCTCTGCCGGGGTACCAATCACGGTGATGCCCGACATGAAGCTAGCTGTCAATGACATGGAGACTGGCACAGCACTCATCTGCCTCCCTCCAAGAAGAAACTCCTGGCTGCTGTTGTCCTTACGGCTTCGGATGGCCTGGAAGAGACCGATTCCCGCTGCCCCCAGGACAATTCCGGCAAACACCACATAGTCCCACACAGAGAAGGGGGCCACGGGGCCCCCAGTGCCTACCATGGTCGTCAAAGTTCAAGGAACTGCGACTGTAAACTGCACCTGCAAACTGTCGCTCTGCAGTTGCACCTCATGCTTACATATGTCCTGAAAGGTCAAGGAGTCACAGTCCAAACTACAATGTTTAGTATTCTGCATTATGATTTGCTTCTTACTTTCTCTTGTTGACACTGGATCCTTTCCAGCCTCTGATTCCATAGTGTCTTGATAAACGTTTAACCTTCATAGATAACCAGACAATATGTTTTACGTTGCTATGAGGAATTCAGATTCACACTTGACTATGCTGTAGAGTTTCCGTCCATTCCAGGTTGTGTTAGTTTTACCCACGATTGCACATTACTGCTTGGTGTAAATCAGAAACCTAACCAATACCTCGAACTTTACAAATACACTGTGTTCTTAGGCTGTTACAATTGTTGCTAAGTGTA
The DNA here is from genome assembly GCA_026781145.1 of Hippopotamyrus pictus. NCBI lineage: Eukaryota > Metazoa > Chordata > Actinopteri > Osteoglossiformes > Mormyridae > Hippopotamyrus > Hippopotamyrus pictus. The sequence goes on along the minus strand of JAODLC010000133.1, from coordinate 25,739,251 downwards.
AGAGCAGCAGTGAATGATTGCACCACAAAAGATTAGCCATCCTGAAACACTGACATGACTGAAGGTAGCTACTTCAATTTTTTTTACCTGGTTTTCAAGCAAAGTAACCATTTTCTCCACTTACTGCTCCTGCCCTGCTTTCATGACATGCTTCTTGCAATGATTTCCACCTTTCCCAGGCTGACCTAAGTTCATTTCACAGGTTGGAGAGGCCAGCTAATTATGTCCACTTACAGAAGCTTCCCTAAGCCCCAGAAACTCAGGGATCAGAGATTAAATTCTGCTGACGGTTGGCTGAGATGTTTTTCTTAGCCACAAACATGAGAACCTAATGTTTGTAGAGGGACAGTTAATGATTTCAATGGGTCACTCACAGTTTCCATCCATTGCTGGATTGGTTTCCCATAGATTCTATGAAAATGGATGAGTGCAGCATCTCAGAACGCCAAATATCCATCCGATTAACTCAAATGGATTACTGGTAAATAGGTGCTTTCCTGGGAGATAAAGCCAGAAAGAATCTATGACATCATGAAACTACACTTTCTTCCTTGCATGAAAAATTAACTTCAGTGACGCTGGAAATTTTATTGAGGAGCAGGTGTTCACTGTTGACTTTACTGGCAAGTTAACATTTAGACAAAGACAACTGCAATATAACTATTACATTAATATTTTGAAATATTTCATGATCTTTCAAATAACAGTCGTGCCTCTGTATCCATGGGGGATGGGTTCCAGGACCCCCATTGGATACCAAAATCCACAGATGCTCAAGTTCCTTATACAAAATAGTGTAGCATTTGCAACCTACACACATCCTCCTGTATACTTTAAGTCATCTCTAAATTATTTACAATACCTAATGTAAATAGTGGTTATGCTGTATTGTTGGAATAATAGCAAGGAAAAATATTTGTTCAATATAGACACAAGCATTGTAGTACAAACGAAAACGATATTTATAAATAGAAAAGCTTCAGCAGGGTATGCCTACACATCACTTCATTCATGTGGATTCAGTGTAGTGCTTGACGCATGGCAAATTCAAGTTTTGCCTTTTGTAACTTTAAGATTTTTTTTTAAGATAAGTCTTGAGGAGCAGCATAGTGGTGCAGTGGTTAGCACTGTTGCCTGACCTCTCTAGGACCTGCGTTTGAGTGTCCGCCATGGTTCCATGTGTGTAGAGTTTACGCATTCTCCCAGTGCTGTTATGGGATTCCCAGGTCCAAAAATGTGCTGAGGTTAACTGGGATTGCTCATAGGTGTGTGTGAATGGTTTATGAGTGTGTCCTCTGATGGGAAAGGCTCTGGGCCCCTGTTACCTTGAATAGGACAAGTGGTTTCAGAAAATTGATGGATATTTTCAAGCCGCAGTTGGTTGAATACACAGATACGGACAACACACTGTATTTCAAAAGATTGACCACTCCAATCAGATTTGTACTGTATAGGGCTTTCTAACATGTATTGGAATATTGATGCTTTTAGAGACTGCATATTGTAGAAGATCAATAACTGAAAACAGACTACAAGACTTCCACCTCATGTGGAGGCATTATGCCAAAATAAAGGATTCAGTAATATTGTAGTGACTTAAAGATGCTCCTGTGGTATAGCATGACATGGTTAAAGCTTTCATCATCATCATCATCATCATCATCATCAGAAATTGCTATGAATTAAAATCTATTTTCAGATTAAAGCACTTTGTAATACTTTTTGTTTCTATTGGAGTTTCACACGTATTTTGTGCCATCCCAAAGCTATAAAATGCCTTTGAGGTCACGAGACCTTTGTAAAATATCCATGAAACTGAAGAAAACTTTTAAAAACGATAGCATTTTTCTGGCGTGAGTTGTTTCATCTTGCATACTGTTTGCATTGCAATGCTTTTTTTTCCTGTTCATGCAGTTACTGTATGCTCACAATTTTTAGGAGTTCATTATATTCCCACACTTGACACGAATCAGTAACGCAACCTACTTGCAAAACTCAACATCAAGCAATCTTAATCTTGACAATCATTTCATATATGGCAAACTGGCCCTGTGTTGCACCTCACTCTCCATCGTTTGTGCAGGAAGCTGGTATGTACAGATGATCAGCATCCATAAAGATGTCTCTCCTCTTTCACTGGGTTGGAAGATAGGAAGCTTACGGATTAAGAGGGATTTGACATCATGTATAAAGGACTGGAGGACTTTTGCCCTACAGTCTTAGACTTGTTCATTGCAGCCAGGTAAGTAATTTTCTACCAGCAATGGAAGGAGGGTATTTAAATCAACACATTTTCACCTTGATTTTACACTGCTGCACTTTTTGCCATTTTTGTAACTGTGTAATGATTACTGAATTATAAAGGGTAGAATGAAGAGGTTAACCAACAATTATCAAAAATGACGTGCAGTTAATTGTAGGCTAAACGGCCATGAAATTGGGTTATCATTTAAGAGTGTTGTAAACTGTACTATTAAAGGAGGTGTGTTACAGAAAAGCTTGTAATTGTGATCAGTGACCTTTGTGTGTTGCGTGTTGAGAGCATCTGTGTATCACGGACGAGGGAACAGAATGATCGCTTTCTGTTGCTTTGCAGAGTGCGGTTCCCATATCAGCCAGTAGGTGTCAGCAGGTTGGATCTTATGACGATGGGCAGCATCGCTGTGATCCTGTGCGGGCTCCTATGCGTGCTATGCGGCCAAGCCCTGGCCCTGTGCGTCCTGACGGACTACACCATCTATGTGGAAAAGGCTGGCTGTGATTACTGCATGGCCATCAATACCACCATCTGTATGGGGCTCTGCTACTCATGGGTAAGAGCACCACCAAACTTTCCAGGGACTCAAAACAAAGCAGATCTATAGCTGCAACATAAACTCTGTGAATAAAATAAAACATGTTTGAGCAATGTTTCTGATTATGTCAGCATTTATTCCTGTACAGAGCGTTTACTAATCTTAATTATTTAATCTATCATGAAATAGAATTTTTATTATTAGGATTCTGGGGAATAATAAAGTGCTTATCCTTGTAATATTTACATAGGCTTAGGTATAGAAGAGATATAGAAGTTTCTCTTTTTCTCAGCTGAGTTCCATAAACTGACAATAGTTCAGTAACACACAGTGAAGCATAATAAACATTATATACTTTTCTATATATTATATGGCAGGGTTAGTGTTTGGACTCCAGTCTACTACACGTCTTCCCATAAATGCCATTTTTGTCCTCCTGAACCCAGATCATTTCTAATATTTTCTTTTACTGCTGTTTGTAGAGAGAAAAAAGGTGAAATGACACAGGGTAGGAAAACAAGTATCACATTTGGAGACATAGAATAACTTAAGTCATAAATATCCAGACGCATAAATGTATGGAACTATGACGCATGTCACATTCTTTTCATAAAAGCGTCACCAAATAAAAAAGAAGGTGGACGAAGCGCGATTGAATGCAGGGGGCGTGGTGGTTAAGAATGAATTGAAAAAGAAAGGCATAGCAGTGACTGTTGCCTTGTTCCTGGGCAGGACACCAACATGGTCGGGCCAGTGGGGAAACGGCTCCTGGTCCAGAGGGGCTGCACTTACCGCTCGGTGGAGTACCGTACTGCTGTGCTGCCTGGCTGCCGCCCACACGTCAACCCGCACTTCACCTACCCAGTGGCACTGGGTTGCCACTGCAGCACCTGCAACACAGACAGCCACGAATGTGCCCACAAGGGTGGCCCTGATGACAGAGCCCAGTGCACTAAACCGCTGAGCTATATTTACCCATACTCAGGGCAGAGCAACCACATCCTGTCCCATTAAGAGGTGAAATCCCACCTGGGCGTTCTTTCTCTGCTTTGTTTTTACCTGTTGCTCCATTCTAATGTAGACAGAACGATGATAATGTCTTCTAACTGTATCTGCCTGTGCCTTAGCATCTTCAAGCTGATTGCCTTGGACTTGCGGGTGGCTACGTTCTGAAACACGCCCGCAGTGGTAATCCGTGTGACTGGCTGATTTGTGTGGTGAAACTGGATGGATTAAATGCTTTTCCCAGCTCGCAGTCTTTCCAGTCTCATTAGCCTGCACTTGAATAACACTGGCCAGTGAAACACCAGGCTCATTGTGTATCGGAGTGCCATTCTCTGCACATGACTGGATGCACTGTGTAAGCAGCTGTGGTCATCATCACACTGCCCATGTGATGACAGCATGCCACCCAGTGGCTGGGCATACAATTCACTTCATCTTAGCTCAGTCAGTTCCAGTAACACCTTCCCCCATTTTCCCCATGAGTCAAATGAACAATTCAGTTAGCCTTAAATAATGCACTGCAAGAATGATTTAGTTCCCGGTGCACAGTCCAAGACTATTGCAAAATAGCAAACTATATATTTTTCTGATTATCTTCTTGACATGCTCAGAAAAAATGTCGATGTTTATATATATTTTTAAAAGCAATTTCATCAAGCGTGCTTTTATTAAAATAAGCTGCCACAGTTCTTTTTTTTTCGGTCTTAAGCAAAAACATTCATCAATAATATTATTGCTCAAGCATTTGATTTAGCATGCTTCTGGTACCACTGGCTAATGCCCCCCCACCCCAATTCTCAGTGGAAAATAACTGATGGGGGATATGTGTGCTAAGAGACAGAATACGGGTCAAGGAAGAAACAGCTGCTGGCTATTTATGGAACTCCAGCTCAGTGGGAAGACATGAACACATAACCAAAATGACCGACCACTTATTTTTGTTTCTGTCAGTTACTGGAGGTGTTGTCTGTGCTGATTCATTGCACTGACGGAAGATTTCCTTTGGTGGCTCCCCTTCAGGGCAATGGAGGGAAGGCATCGTGGAATTAATCAGTCATCCTGACAGGACAGTAAAATAAAGTTGCACCCAGATGAGTAACTGGTTTCAGATCTCTGCTCCACATCGATCTCTGCCTTACCAGAAAGGGACTGGCCATTCCAAGCATTCCTCTGTGAATCCAGAAAGCTGGCCCTATAACTGGGGAGAGTGTGCCACAGTGCGTTACCAGGAAAACACATGCAAAAGAAAAAAAAAATCTATATATACTTCTTGGTTTGTATTATTGTTATCACAATATATTTATATAGCTAAAATTATTATTTTTAATTTATTTCTACTATACCAACATCAACCCCCTAGAACCACTGTAGCCCTTTCATGTTAAATAAAACCATCAAAGTTAAGTTATTTGTATTAGTGCTTTGGAAATTACATTTGGAATCACGGTGACCTGAAATACATGCTATCTCTCACAGACATTGTCGATATTTTAACATCAAAGTTAGACATACCATGCACACAAGTTTAAGAAAAGAAAAAAAAAACCCTTGTATTCTTGTATTTCCGGTTTTGTTGACACCCAAAAAACAAACAGAAACACACACCCACACTTTTTCTCAGGTTTGTTAATAGTCAGTCTTAATTATGACTTTAATTACGTTAAAATGATTGATCTGTAACTGGATCTATATTTACAACTTGAATGTTGTTGGCCAGTATGAGCATTATTTAACTGCAAATATACTGATACAACTGAGTATGTATATTGTTGATTTATGTTATTTGTATAAGTGTTTTTTTTTTCATGTCTGTTGATTGTACTGGAAGAAACAGCAAGGGAAAGATACTGAACCTGAACTCTATACAAATTATTGACCTCTGACATAAAAAGCGATAAGGTCTTTAAGACACTTGGAATGCAGTTTCTTAAATATACAGATATAGCCGTGTAGTGTGGGGCAATTAAGCTATTGTTTCCATTGCTGCGTATTCTATTAAAACATGTTCCCCTAAATGAAAAAACAAACGTTTCTAAACTTAACACTATTAGGAACTAAACTAAACAACTATCTTTTTAACGATAGCTTAACCGCTGACCTGGGATCAATAAAGCTTATCATATCTTATCATATAGGCTTTATGAAGCGTATATAGAGTGCGTGACGGTGGATACGGGGCATGGGAATGACAATATTGTAATAAAGAATTCAAAACTCGTTGATGTTTGCGGTGTACGGATTTTATTTTAGATTTAATTTTCTCTCCTGAGATTTTGTATCTAGATATTGAAAAGCAAACGATGTCTGGGTTTGAATTTTATCCACTTCCGGGCGGTATTCACTTCCTAGTTAACGAAGGCTTTGCAGCGCGGCTCTCTTCTCTCAACCCGCAGAAGGAAGAAATAGGTGATAGTATTTTGGAGGAAGAATTACACTTAAATGCAACATTCAAAGATAAAGATCACTGTTGGGAAACAGACAAGGACCAACCTGTTTTGCCTTTTATTTCCTCCATTTATAAAAGTCTAATTTGCATTTTATGCAAGCACTAATTTTAACTCTTACAGGACCAGAAAGAGCCATTCTTAACACACAAGTGAAAAATATAACAACCCCCACATCAACCAGTCGGACATCGAGTTAAATGTTAGATACATATAAATAGATTGATATTTTTTTATCGAACACCTTAGCTTGATTTTGAATTGCGATCCTGAATTTCAGCAAGAATCATTACGTACTAGCATCCTGTTTCGAGTCATTTTCATTAGTTTCTCGCAGCATTAACATTCTCCTGCGAGTCTCGTTTGACAGACAGATCAAAATTGCTTAAATAACTAATTCATGTAACAGTTTATGATGGCTTCAATATAATTGTCAACGTGCAAGTGGCTGTTACTTTTTTAAAAACCTCTAATGCGTATTCAAACAGTGTATTGTCTAATAACAAAGTTATTACTGTTGCAGGCTATACTCGTGGTGACTCATAACTGTTACATTATTTTATCGAGTATCCAATTCGTAACAGAAAACATTAATATTCGTATATTCACGAAGCTATAAGTCACGTAAAACGCTAAATACTCTCACCCCCAGATTTTTTATTCACAAGTGTGAAAATGGTTAAAGCACAAATACCTTCTTTATATATAATATGGAGGCATGCGGGTCCTTGCCCTGCCCTCGGGTAAGGAATGTTGGCGTATATAACCTTGACCCTCAAAATTACATTCAGAGCAAATGATTGACACTTGCTGAAAGTTAGTAATGAACTTATGTCATTTATATGTTATTGTGGATGCTAGCGGGCAAACCTGAAAAAAAAATTAAGTCGTTAGTTAATCTATTATACATTGACGTGATTTGCATATTCCACCACCAGAAGTATTGCGTAAATTTCGCAAGTTTTTTGCTCACTGTATGTATTCATAACTATATATACCCAGACCCCAAATGCTCAGAAACATAAAAGTGATGAATTAGACAGGATTTCCTTTTACATACACTTCTTCCCAGTCACAAAAGTGTAGTCATCCTTACACGGAACTATCTGCGGTACTGATCACTGCCTCATATTTAATCGAAAACTCATACCTTCAGTGACATACTTTGTTTCAAAAGTATAATAACTACCGAAACCTGAAAAAACAAGAACCAATTATCAAACAACCGAGCTTGAGAAAGTACGTTATTATTTAGTCTTATCAGAAGGTATAGTGTGGTGTCCTTAAAAAGAATTACAGTATAGGCGTGCTTCAGAAGATACAGGTAGGCTACTACACAGCTTATCTTTGGCTTGAAGCAGTCTTTTTACTTTTACAGTCTTGAACTCCTATACTATTTAAAAATTACATGAAAAGGACTACGGGAAATGGCGATTAAAATGTTTCCAAATATAAACATAGACAGAAGGTAAATTCAGGATGTTAAAATCCATTTCATATCACACCAGTTACGGTAAATATAATGAAAAAAATCCACAAATAAACTATTAAAACACTGCAGTACTATGTGTGCCATCATCTCGATCAGTCCTACTAGCCTAACTTCCGGCCAGAAACTGATCTAATACCTTCCTGGTTTATGATGCTATGTTCTATCCTAGAGTTTCTGATGCTAATTATAGGAAACTATGCATTAGCACAGTCACAGTCCCCCAAAGACAGTCACAAAATTTAGTTTGGAGGTCTATAGCCATTTTTATATTGATAAACATGTGTATATATCTACACAAAAAGTAAACCCCCTTCATAAAACACCAGAGTGTCACGTGACTGAGGTAGCAGTCGAAACCGTTTATCCAGCACACTCCCCACTTCCATTTTTGGAAACAAGCAATATTGTGAGTTAAATGTAGTTTTAACGCAAAGCACTGTTTTAAAAAACACATTAATAAAACTAAAATACCTAAAAAATTAAATCATAATCCACGGGCTAAGAAATGTAATATTAAATAAGACTTATACACCAGAGGTAAAAAAAAAAAAAAAAGCTAGGTGGGGGAAAGCACCTGCTTGAGTCAAGGAATATAAATAAATAGTAATTAGCATGACAGTTTGTAATGTTTCTGTCACGTGACTGCACTGGTGGACATTTGACACCACTCTAGCTGGACCATTCATCGGCGACACGAAGGCGCCGCGATTGGACCACGCTGACTAGTTTGGCTCCGCCTCTTACTTTATATTTGAATGGAATTTTCCAGTAGTTCAATCAGTTTGATACCCTGACAGAGAATAAGGTGTATTATTAGTGTGGTTCTGCTTCGTACAATTATATTTTATAGATAAGCGTTAGGTAAGTGTGTTTTTCTGGTAATTTACATTAGCAAACAGAGATGTAAATTAACATATACCGCAACTTAAGTTTAGATATCTTTTTGGTAGCCGTTTAGTTTATTTAGCTTACCGGTGCAAGGATATATTTTTACTATGACTTATAAAATATGTAATTGGTTACAAAGACAAACAGTTTTCCAAACGGATAGTGAAATATAGCACGCTCGGCCATTCCGTTAACCTAGGAAGTATGATTTCATACATTTCAGACCATCCGTTCAGTTTCGCTAAATGGGTACTAGCAGTTTAGACCGCATCAACCAAAGTAATTTGTAGGTAGTTTTATAACCATATTTAACTAACGTCGATCAAAACTATTTTGTAATTGGTAAGCTTAAGTAGGTCAGCGGTCACTGCCCATGCGGTGAATATTTTCTTGATGTAGTAACTTGTAATAATGTGTTATTTTGGAAGTAATTCGCTGGATAATGGTATTTTCTTTTGCGCTGTTTGTATTAGTCCAAAGAAATATGTTATTGATACACATGTATGATCTGTAATATAATGAATTAAAATGTCTTGTCTTCCGCATAGATCGGCGGGTTTGATAAGACATAGCTCCATAGCTGGCAGCGGAAGCCGGAAGTCCTTAGTTAACGGTCGCTGCTTAGCTTTGAAATGCCGCATCACCATTTCCGCCTTGTAGAGTGCCGCTGTGCACGTTACTTTCTGTAATTTGCTAGTTTGTCATTTCTCGCTAGTCTATGTATTACTTGCTAATTTATGAGGTAAATGCGGTATGTGTGTCTGTGCGTGTGGATTAGGTTTATGTTACATAGTGGGGACCAAATGTCCCACACAATGTGATAACCTGTAATTTTGACGCCACATGCCACAAAAATCTGTGAATCCAATCAAAAACATAAAAATACCAAAAGTCTCGTATTTTGTTTGTTTACTTATGCTAAAGATTAGGGCCGAGTCGGGTTTTAGGTCGTCATGTTAGGGTTAGTTTTTTCCATATAAGTGAATTGAGAGTTGACAAAAAGATATAGTAACAAACCTGTGTGTGTGTGATGTATACACACACAAATGTGTGTGAAATAAAATATGTATAATTTTAATTAATATGTATGTATTTGTGGGCGTGTAATGTAAATTAATCATATATGTTTATATATATATA
>JAODLC010000133.1:25710834-25729387 GCA_026781145.1 Hippopotamyrus pictus | reverse complement strand
TATATATAGACCGCATCAACCGCCATAAGCCTTGCATATATAAGTTTTTATTTTGCTTGCACCCCCGCATCTTTTCTCCTGGCATTCTGGGTGGCTTGTAAGCGGCTATCCTCGAGCACTTATCTTATCCAGTTGGAGGTTTTGCCTTTTTAGAGTGATAGATGTGGTTTTCTTTGCAGGAACTTTGTTTCACAGCCGTTGCACATTTTCCTTGTTTGAAGTCGGAATGTCTCAGCAACAGATCAGGTATACATGCCGCTCTTTGTTTTATTTCTTCTCACCTCTTCAATATGTTCCAGTGGCCTTGTATTATATCATGTTATATTTTATGTAATAAGATAAATTATTCAAAAATATTTTAAAAGCTGTCATAGTCAACGTTATCTATTTTGCACATTCAGATCTCACTGCGATATACCTTCAGTAGAGTTAGGCTCCTGGTGTATTTGGACTATAGGAGTGAAATGTGTCATGTCTCAGCTTAAAAACTGTGTTGGCCATAAGCCTTGCATAATTTTTTTTCTAGGAATCTACTCAGCAGGGCATGACTGAGCGTGTTTGACGCTGACTTTCTGGGCTCTTCTTTGTCTTCCCTGATTGACAAAATTGACTGTGGGAATTACTTTAGAATGAATTTTGTTTTAGCTAGACATTGATTTTGCTAATTTAGGGGGGAGGGCATTTATTTATTCATGATCGTGGTGGTGCATTTAAAACCATTCTTTGTAAATTCACTGAAATGTGGAAGTCCTTTTATTTTTCCTGTTCCTTTTTGGTATTACCCTCAAATGCCAAGCTAAATAGTCTTTTGTTTGTTATTTTAGCAGTTAAGCCCGTTAAAAAATTAATTGCTGTAAACCATACAATGATGCAAAATATTATGCTTGAAAAGCCAAGATGATCTGCTATAAATATACTATTCCTTAGTGAGTCTTGCCTTTAATATTATCCCCAGTAGTAAGACAGGAATGGGGAGAATGAGGCGTGGTTGCAAGTTAAATTTCACAAGCTACAACTTGCATGATCTCAGGGTTTGATCTTATATCCTCATACTGCATATAGCTTGTTTAATCCCACTGTCTGTCTGGTTTATTGCATAAGTTTATTCATTTAGCCAATTTGTGTTTGTAGCCTTCCTGCCAAGCTTATCAATGGTGGCATTGCTGGTATTGTGGGGGTTACATGTGTGTTCCCCATTGACTTGGCCAAGACCAGGCTACAGAACCAAAGGAGCGGCCAGCCGATGTACAAGAACATGTAAGTCTAGCCAGCCATAATAATACAAACAAAATTATCAGCTTGTAATCTTTGTGCATTGTTTTACTTATTGGTGAATTACTTAACTTTTTCCGTAGTTGAGTAATTGCTCTGGAATGCAAAGGGCTGGCCCTCCTTCCTCCTTCCTATCATTGTGCTTTTTAGTGTTCATTTGCTACAAGGCCTGACTTCTCTGGTCTTGCATATCCATGGTGCCATGGGTGTGAGGGCTACCTCTCCAAATTGCACTGCACCCAGCTAAAGATGCTTCTTTCTTTTAGGATGGACTGCCTTGTCAAAACGGTCCGATCTGAAGGATACTTCGGAATGTACAGAGGTAGGATCATTTTTTAATTGAAACCTCACTGTCCTTGTCTTGTACATTGTCACCATTTACAGCTTCAACCAAATATATTAAAGAAAAGGTACATTACATATTAAAATTGGGTTTTTAAATCAGAATTGTATCTGATTAATCTCATAGTGCTTGGTTACAAATAGGTATTGCAGTTTGTCTACCTTCCTGGTTTAAAATCAGACTAATGTGCTTGCTACTTAAGGTATAGGATGGGAGTTCAATATATTTGCTTTAATCAAGAGCTTAGGGCTAGGGCTGGGCGATATTGAAATTAATGTGCATTATTTAAATTTAAAAGTATCGTAATAAATGATTTAGAGTTGCACCTCCCCACACACACAATCACACATGCATGAGACACTGAAATCGTAGTAAGACAAGAACACAACCAAAATGTAAATACAGTTTAACTCAAGAGCCCCAAATAGCAAACTGAGTGTACGAAAAAAGCAAATCATGCTAAGGATTAAGGATTTTGTTAACTCGATTTATTATTTTTTGGGCACATTAAACTAAATTGTGCTTATATTTTAGTACATCATACACACTTAATTAAAAAAAAACTGTCTGTGTTCCCTCCAGGGCTACATACCTTTGCCTCCCATTTGAGGAATTAAAGAAATGCACTGTGTGCTGTGGTGTGTCAACAATGACCACTGATCACCAAATTCTGAAAAGTAATAGCAATATGTTTTTTAACTATATTGTTAACATAGGCTGGCTGGAAGGCTGAATTGAAAGTGAATTCATAAATCTTTATCTTGCTTTCTTTTGTGTAGCTTAAGCCTACTTCCCCGACAAAATCCATAATTGTTGATTAGTCACTGTCAGATATCAACACAGTTACTTGTCTGATATTGATTACCGATAATATCGTCATATCACCCAGCCCTGCTTACAGCTGTCATCACATCCATGAAATTGTTCAATTAGTGATTTGGATTTTTTTTTTTTTGTTGAAATTGGATTTAAAAAAGCATCTAAAAACTTTGACCTTCAATATGGGATTGGTACAAAGTCCATGTACCCATTGTTTGATGCATTATAATTTCTACCTAGACTGTAAATTGCAGTACAGATACCTGAATAGACCTGAAGTGTAAGCTATTGGGCTAGAAGCTGCAGGCCGTTGTTTTGGGCCTCGGCTTTTGTGAGGAATGCTGTTTGTTTGCATCTGTGTTTTTCATGTTACAGACATGGGCCCCGGGGATTTTGAAGGCTAGCCGATAAGGCGCAGCCACGCTGGAGGCAAACGTTACATGGTTCTTACCACATCGTTCTATTAAAACTAGGCACCATGTCATGTACGGTTGTGCTCTCTGATCTCTGTAGCCAAAGACTGACTGATTTCTTGCCTGTCTTTCTGCTGTCCACTAACACTTCTGCTCTGTGAGAATGTACGACTGAGTTCTTTGGTTCAGTGTTCTCTAGTTTAAATGTGTCACGTACGTGTTCCCATGCTTGTTAGCTCACTTTGACTGCCATTTTCCGTCTCATTCTCTCTCTGTTCTTGTTGCTGTACACCTCTTTCCATTCTCTGTCATCACTGATTACATTGCCTTCTACTCGGCTATCTTTCATCCCTTTCCGTACAAGTCCCCTTCTGTTTGGTGCAACTGTATCAAATCCCCCTCCATGATCATGCCATTATAGTCTTTGATGTGAGTTTTCGTGTTCTTGTGCTACTTTGCCTCCTTGTACAGTCAGTGGTACAAATGGATTTGGTATGGAACTTAGTAAACTTGGTTTTGATTGTGGCGGGGAATGTGTTTTGTACATGTTCTTGTAACTTGTGCTTGGCAAAAGTTTTTAATTTGGATCCTAATCATTATTATTTTTTTTAGGTGCTGCTGTCAACCTGACCTTGGTGACCCCTGAGAAGGCGATCAAACTTGCAGCCAATGACTTTTTCCGTCACCACCTTAGCAAACACGGGTAAGAAGCGAGCAGGGTTGACACATTTGAGACTGGCTATATTATCGATCTTTGTGTTTCATTATTATTGTGTTTCTATCTAGGAAGGGCTTGACAGTATTCAAAGAAATGCTGGCAGGGTGTGGTGCTGGCATGTGCCAAGTCATCATCACCACACCTATGGAAATGCTCAAGATTCAGCTCCAGGATGCTGGGAGGCTAGGTGAGGATATAGAATGGTCCACTGGCTAGTGATCATCATACTGTACCTTTGATGTAATATCATCGTGAAAATAAATTGTTCCTTCACAGCTGCCCAGCAGAGGGTGCCTGCTGGGGTGCAGCCAAAGCTGTCTGGCACTAGTGCGATGTTCAGTCGCCCTTATACTGCTGGCCGGACCTTGCCTGTGCAAACAGTGTCTGCCACAAGGATTGCTCAGGAGTTACTGCACACACAGGGCCTGCGGGGCCTGTACAGGGGACTGGGTGCTACACTTATGAGGTGAGGAGCTGCTGTGGCTGGAATGAATTGTATGGTGTTCTGTTGGTGCTTCCTGAGACTGATTTTGCTCTGGCCTCTGTTTCAACAGGGACGTTCCATTTTCTGTGGTCTATTTCCCTTTGTTTGCCCACTTCAACCGACTTGGCCAGTCCTCCCCTTCAGAGAATTCTCCTTTCTACTGGTCATTTGTCTCCGGGTGTTTAGCCGGTTCTACAGCTGCTGTGGCTGTTAATCCCTGTGATGGTAAGTCTGGGGTTTGGGATTCTTTAGTCAGGTGTCTGGGCAATGGGGTAATTCCTCTGGGTGTCTGAATAAACGGCTTATTCTTTGCAGTGGTCAAGACAAGGCTACAATCCCTGAACAAAGGTGCTAATGAGGAAAGCTACCGTGGGGTGATGGACTGTATAAGGTAATTCATCAGATGGGATTTGTTTGCTTCTACTTCAGATACCTCACGCTAAGACCAACAATCTACTTGTATGTTGTAAAGCTGTTAGATGTCATTTGGCCTTTTTCCTGTTCCAGTTCTGTAACTCGTTTTTTGGTGTCTGCTGTTTCTGCAGTAAGATCCTGCGAAAGGAAGGTCCTTCTGCCTTCCTGAAGGGTGCTGGTTGCAGGGCTTTGGTCATCGCCCCACTCTTTGGCATTGTCCAGGTGATGTACTTTGTGGGTGTGGGTGAGTTCATCCTGGACTGCACACCCTTCAGCCTGTACTCTTCCTAGGCAATGTTACTCTGTTCTCTCCTGGACCCAAACCGTTATCCAGCTGAAGCAGCTGAAGATGACTATGACAGATAGTATCTGTGAATATCATTACTTGACAAGAGTGAAACATCTAGACTTGTGGTTGTTGCAGGCCTTTCAGAGCATATTAGGTTGCTGGCCACATGGGCACATTAAACCAGCTTATTTGATAGGCGGTTTTCATCAATGCACTTGGCAGCATGAGCTATGAGCAAGAGAAGAATCTTGTCTTCCCTGGATTTCTGCAACGCCTTAAGTATTTTTTCCCTCAGTGAGGGAAGGAAGGCGTAAATATGGCATCACCACCACCTCCCTAAAATGACTATGGACTGTCATTTTCTTGTGGGTTTTCACTTTTGTAAGTATAATTGGGGCATTCTGATGCAGAACATACAACTCTGCCTTTCAAGGTGAAATCATAAAAGTATTCATTTTGTGTACCTAACTCTACCTGTGAAATTCTTAGATGTAATGACCAAATGGTAAAGAATACTGTGAGCTGAACATCTGTCAGTGTATGCAGAATGTCCTCATTAACAAGCTGAATCTTAATATGCCTGTAAGACAGGGACCAAGAAGACAGGTATGGCAGTAGATTTATAACAGATATTGGGTAGTATCTGAATATTTCTACCAAGAGCTTTATTTGTACTTGAGCAATACTGCTATCATACACTATACCATTTCATGATGCAGAGATCTTGTAATCGTTTGTGTACGTATTAGATCACGTAAGTGGTCTTGTGTTGAGTGAATTGATATATGTATATACCATATTTGTTAAATGTATGTTAATTTTGGGTATTCTGACCATTCTGGTTTGCTAATCCCTGCACTGCAATATGAACTGCAAATTTGAGCATTGGTATTGCATTACTACTACAATGTGTTTTTGACTAATGTGCAACACAGTACGATGTAAAATTGAATCAAATGCTTTTGTTGTTAAACCACAAAATATTTAATAAAATGGGCTTTTGAGGAAACTTGTCATGCTTGTAATATTTGACGAAGTTTCCACCAGCTTTTTAAATATGTCTCCAAATAGAATGGCAAAGGCATCTTCTATAAAACATTTCTGAGAATTGCCACTTCCCCATAGGCTGTTTTTTTTTTTTTTTTTTTGTACCCATCAGTAGAGTTGCTTCTACAGATTTAGTTGAAGTTTGTCAGTTGCATTATGTTCAGTATTGTGTTCCTGTTCAAAAGATGGCTCTGTCACAGCTTCAATCATACATAACAGAAAATGTAGCTATGCATATGCAATCAGACTATTGAAAGCATGCATTTCAGCTTCCCCTTAAACATAAATTCTCTGCTCTGCAGCTCTGTCTTTTCTGCACCACATTTAAGGCAGTTTTCCATGGACTGACCATCGCACGTGCATAATAAAGTCTGAAGTGATCGTTCATGTTCTCTTGTATCATGGTAAAATACAATAAAATTGTCATTTATTTGGGAAAAATTATCCTGCGATGCATGTTTACACCCAAATGCTGCAGAGGCACAGTTAGATATGATGGAAAGTTAATCTGGTAATTTTTCAAAATAAAACGCCATGTACACTCCTATGAATATGACATGCATTATGGTTTTCCTACAAGGCAAATTATGTAGTATACCGTTCAAGGTGATTTCTCCTGTACTTGTACATATTCTATGTGTAGCACACATTTTTGTGATGTTTTGAAGTAGGGCTGCCACTAATGACTATCTATGTATTGATCTATCGACTATTTGGTCGATTAATCTAAACAATAAATTTTACTCCAGAAAATCTAATTCACCGTTTAATTTAAGGTAATTTTGACAACGAACACTAGCTTATTGCAGTGCTTCAGATAACGGACGCCGGCTTTTCAGCACTAAACTTACATTAATTTCGATACGCAGATTGCCTAAAACAAAGGTGTCAGACTCCAGTTCTGGGGGCTGGAGCCCTGCACATTTTTGGGTTTCCCCTTGTTTAACACACCTGATTCAACTTCTTGTGCTAATTACCACATAGCTGTCGAACTGAATCATTTGTGGTGGAACAGAGAAAGAACTAAGCTACACAGGGCTCTGGCCCCCCAGGACTGCAGTTTGACACCCCTGGCCTAAAACATTAATGAGATGCATAGTATGTTACTATAATAACACTGGTGCCAACAAGCCCAACGCACTCGAACACACGCTGGCACCACCGATCCATGTAGAATAGGCCAAAATTTTAGTCGAAACATTTTATCAAACACTTATTCAAGGGAGATTCTCAGGTAGCAGGCCGACAACTTTGTGGAGCAACTACAAGGACAAAAGACATTAAAAAGCTGTCTGTACTAATTGTAATTTAATAAACATTAATATACAACTTATGGTGGTTTTGTTTATTCTGGCCATCCCTCATCCAGAATAGCGACTGTGTTTTTTCTTCAGGTGGTCATGCACACCACTAGTACCCCTGTAGTATGCTATTAAACCATGCTGAAAATGCATCCACATTAAATGCTTCAATTCATTATAACAAATATTTTCCTTTAATATCACTCCGTAATTACACTTTGCACCGTGTAAAACCACCTTTTGCTTTGCGATTATTTGAAATACTCCCATCATAACGTAGTGATATTAAAGGAAAACATCCATTATAATGAGTTGAAGCGTTTTAGAAATTTCATTAAAATAATTATTTTTAATAATGCGTTTTTAAATATTAATGTGGACGCATTTTCAGTGTGGACGTCATCGACCATGTTGACTAATCGCTACAGCCCTAATTTGAAGTCTACACAAAATTCCTGTTTTGAATCTGACCATTGTAGGTAGGGCAGTCTCCAGTTTTGAGCTGTTTTTCACCCTGGTCTCAATTATGGTCCAGTTTTTTTAAAATCAGTGTGGCTTACAGTTGAAGATGATGGAAGATTTATATGGCAATTTTCTCTGCTAAAAGCACAATATGGCACGATGTTTATTTGGCTGGTTGTTTGAATTTGAAAGAAAATACCTTGTGTCAGGATACCATTGCCTTGCTAAATGGTTCGATGATTTTACACAGAATTCAGTTTGTGTTATGCAATGCAGTGAACCAGAAAAACAGTTTTCAAGTTTAGTGTGGGTGTTCACCTGTTGGGAAGGAAATGGCATGTGAAAAAGCGAAAGACTGGAAATGACCTGAGTGGCACAATGCATGTCACACTTGATTGCAATTTGCATTTGCATCCAAGGTCAGTTCACCCATTTAAACAATTTTAAAAAGGTTTGAAACAGTAGTTCTTAAGGTATGATAAATCTAGTGAATGTGTAATTCAAGAACTATCAAAGTTCCCAGTTAACTAACTCAGATGAGTTTATGAAAAGCACAACATGTATTTAAATACACTAATACTTGCAGGTAGCTCAGGGAGACGGAGGTCAAGTAATTCTACAAAAGTTTATTAGTTCTCATTTCTACAATTTTGAAAAGCCACAGTGCTAAACTGTCAAATTACACCAATTACATTTGAAGTTAAAATCTGAAAGAATCATGTAACTGAAAGGGTTTCTTTCCTCACTGTACACAGGTACAGCTCTTAGACACTCTTTTACTGTTCTGACAATTGAGTTGGGAGGAATTATGTACAGCAAGTGATGCCCTTGATGAAATTCCTGCTAATGTTTGTTAAAAAGGTAGTAAAGACCCTATTTGGAGCTTAAAAACACTTCAAACATGAACAGTACCATACTGCAAGCACCTGTAACTGTTTTTGTACTCAAATTTGGCTACTGTGTATGCCATTTCTGTCTTGCCTTTTATCTTCCTATATAAAATCTGTGATGATGCATACTATCAGAGGTCTAGTTCTATAATTCCTATCAGGAAATCATCCTAATTTTATTAAAGGAGACAAGTAAAAACCAGGTGGCGGAAGGGGTACAACTGACAAAGTAGGCAAAATGTTTGTGAGAATGCTGTGTTTGCTGAATATGACACGGTGTGCTTCAGAATGTGGCTTAGCTTAAATTTCTTCAAGTTAAACCCCAGATCTTACAAGGGACTTAGCAAAGGATTAGGAATCACGACAACAGTGCTAGGAAAATAAAATAGTGATCTATTATCTGCCTCACTTGTTCATCACTTTTGACAAAAGCATCTGCTAAATAAATGTAAATGTGATGTAAATGTAAAAAAAAAGTGTCAAACCCGCTCCTTCAATTTCTACCAAAAAATTGTCTAATATCATGCTACCCACAAGTAATAATTAAAAAAATCTCTATAAATTAAGGGGTATTTTTCTGATTTACAAAAACAAAGGCACTCTAACAGTCGCCATATTTAGAACAGCCGTCTTTCTTAACGTGGAAAACACTCTCTACATCTACAAGTCACCAGTACATTATACCCTTAATAGTGCATTCCTTTAAAAAAATGTACGTCACCGTGCCATCGCTTCTATTTCAGGACATGCACGTAAGGGAGCTACATGGGTCACTCGGTTCTGTATGTCATATTTTATTCCAGCTGCCAACACTACCTGGCATCACCTGACCTGTGTGGGCAGTTACTAAAGGGCAGCCCCTTTGACTGGATGCCACCCGCCTACCCAAGCAATTCCTTTGGACAGGGCACCAGATATGAGTCTCCCAAACCCTTGCACAACATTGAAGGGATGTCGTAACCAGAGGTGGAAATTTCAGGTCCAGAAATGACAAATCCAGACCGTGATTTAGCTTCAGCCAACCAGTTGCGCATAAAGAGTCACAGTTACAGAGTACTCCGCTGGTTGGTTGAAGCTAAGTCGCGGTGTGGGTTTGTACTTTCTGGATCTGAAATTTCCACCTCTGGTCGTAACTGATTTTAATATGTCTGCTTGACAATATTCTGAGGAGAGGAGAAAGGTCTTTGCATGTTGGTGACCTTCCTTGGGAAAGTGATCAAGGAATGTGATTAAATTAAACTAGCGAAGGTGTGTATTTAAGCCAAGTTAATGGTATTAAGTGGATGACTGCTGATGTGAAGGGGTCGGTATCGCCCTTACATAGCATCAAAGTAATCACATCACTATCAATCAGGCATTGGTCTTTGTGGAACCATGACAAATGGTCTCTGGTGGCCATTAAGGCTGTGGACATCACAGTGCAGCAGCAAGTGGCTCCGGCAGGACTTGCTCAGTCAATAAGTTAACGGGTTACAAGTGAGAGGGGAGGGGAAGTGGTCCGGGGAAAACCGTCCTGGCCCACACGAGGGGATCCTGGTAATGGCACTCATCAGTGACATCACTGGGCCGGACGGTGGTAATGTCGGCACGCTTATGTGGGAAGTGGGAATCCCCCCGATCTTCAGCCTGTACCACCCTCAGGATGGCGCCATGGAGATTTGCTTGGCTGGGGCAGGGGGACCTGGGACAGAGGGAAGGAGTAAGGGTATTGGGGGTTGGGAGGTTGGTCGAGGACCTCTAAATGACTTCTCGGTTGTTCCGTATCGCACAGCACAGCACCATACTGAAGATCATTCCAATAATCTGAGAGGGTGGGAGAGAGAAAACAGAACATAGTCAAGCACGACATCCAGCTATGAAAATTATATACAATATGTTACTATTTGTAGGAGCTGTTTGCTGGTTTACAGTGATATTGCAGGCCATCTGTGAAATTATGAAATTGTATCTAGCATTCATCCAGTGGCCACTTAATTAGGAATACCTAGCAAGTCCTGGGTGTAAGTATGAGTAGGACCTATTTTTGTCTCCAGAAAAAAGAACGAAGCCATTTTGGACACTTCTTTTGTATGCTGTGTGTTTTTGTTTATTGCACCATTCTCTGTCCAGTCTAGACACTGTAGTGCATGAAAATATCAAGATTTCTGAGATGCTAGAACCACCACGCATGGCACTACCGATCACACCACATTGAAAATCATATAGATTTGGAGGCTTAGTCATTCAAAGCTTAGTCAGACCACACCTGACCCTCTTGTTCCTGTCTATGTGCTGTGTGCATTCAGCTGTTTGAATTAGCGACTGACCACTAAATGTGAGCTGCATTCATATTGTTTTTGTATAATTCCCAGGCGTGTATTTCCATACCATGATTCCAGCAATGCCGATCCCCACGTATCCAATGATGTAGAGCTTGCTGTTTAAAAAGTCTTTTATGGCCTCCTCGCAGTCCTGAAATACATTCCGTACGTGAGTTACACTCTGCACCTGCTTTTAGTAGTCACAGTTCATTCTTTCAGAGATCAGGCTATCTCGGAACATTCCGCAGAGGATAACTCCCCACCTTGGGTTTTGGATCAGTTTCAGGACACAGGGAATTGTTTGATGTGCTGCTTCCACAGCAATCCAACTGTAAGGGGAGATACGGAGCCGTAACCATCAGACCATTTCAGAAATGAGCGCAGCAGAGCAGAGACATACAAAGTCTCACTGAGGTTGGACTAGTGGCAACAGGAGGACTGGAACGTCTGTACACATGCTCTCATCAGATTCATTGTTAACTGCTGGGACCTGAAGGAGGTATCATCGCTAGAATGGACTGAAACTGCACTTACAACTTTGTGGTACATGTTCACCACTGTACTATTGTTGTTCTCATCTTCTGATTCACTGTAGAAGCCTTGCACTTCCTCAATGATCTGTAATGAAAAATGTCAGTCACATGGCTCATATTGACATAGGCAATTTAGAGGAGCAAATTTACAAAAACAGCATGTCTTCCTTAGACTCTGGGGAGCACAGGAGTATCTGGGGGAAGTCTGTTTAGACAGTGCTGGAAATTAAGTGCATGACCTTGCAGGTGTGAAACTACAGTGCTAAACAATGATCCACTGTGCAGCCCCAGTTAACACATTTCCAATTTCCAAAGGTGAGCTGGGGATTCATTGTATACTATTATTTATATAACCAAACTGGAATATTCACTGGAAATTCTAGTTTAACACATCACACTGAGCTTGATTGAATTTTATAGGGTTAAACGAATCAAGATACTAGTTAATTTCAAAAGCTGAAACAGTTTTTAAAACTCCCAACCAGCATTTAGGTAATTTCCTCTTTGGTTGTATGATTTAGTTGCCTAGAATTTTCCTGCAAAAACTTCACCTAATGTACCTTGCTTCAAAACCCCAACAATCCAGGACAGCTATGTAATTCCCCTGTTCTTGGGGAATCTGTTAGACATACCTTATCTTTGTTTAAAAACCCAAAAATTCCAGCAGCAACCTCAGCGCCAAAGATGATCAGGAGACAGGCAAAGAACTGTAAGCAGAGAGAGGAGGACAGAACATCCCCCGTCAACTGTGGCCAGATAGAGAGCACTTCCCACAGTGAATGTATGTAAACTATCCACAGTGTTTATGGAGGAGAAGGACACTATATACATTGGGGGTCAGGTTGAGGCAGAGTGTTTGCTCACCGATCCCAGAAGACACTGCGATTCCCGGACTGTCCCACAGCACCCGAAGAAACCCACAAGCATCATGAGTCCTCCTACACCGATCAAGATGTACACGCCTGGTGGAAAGAGGGTCCATCACTATGTTTGAGAAGCTAGGTGATTGGAATCCATACACACACACACACACACACACACACATATCTCGAACCAACCAGTTTGAGAAAGAATTACCTAGAACTCGATTTGAATCTCAGGAGTTGAACCATGAACACCAACCTAAGATAACTTGTAAGCGTGTGGAAATGAGTCATGCGGCACGTCTCTCAGTAGAAACAAAGGGTAACTCCTCAGTCTCAGCCTCACATGCGCGGTGATAACATTGTGCATGTATACACTAGCTGAATACATATATTTAGACAGTAAAAATACATTTAGACAATGATAGACAGTAACAGTAATTATTATAATATAATAAAATACATTTATTTGTAACAAACCATTAATACGTTTAATTATAATAATATTGTCGTGCCAAGTGGGGACGGAACGGAGACAAAGGCGCAGACGTCAGGGTATCGTGGGATACGGGGTTTAATTACAGGTAAGGCAGGCAAAACACAGACGGACAATACAATGATCAGACTGAGGAAACAAACTGAAACGCGGACTAAATACAGAGGAGTAATGACAACAACCAGAAACAGCCGATGACAGGGGGATTCCACACGAGGTTAATGAGGGGGCATGGCACATGGAAGTTTTTTTAACTTTACACATTGTTTGAATACATATAATTTCTTACATATTAATTGTTTTTCCATTATTTCTTATGGGGAAAATTCAATCAGAACTCGAACTTTTTAGGATTCGAACCTGAGTTCTGAACGGATTATGTTTGAGTTCTGAGATACCACTGTATATATAGGTTCCAATGTACATGATGAATATTTTAAGGTAAACGCTGCTAGCACAATATCCTTGTATAACTCAATGGAAAACACGTATTATATGGCAATAATTGGCCAGCAGGGGGAAACCTTTCTCCTA
Source organism: Hippopotamyrus pictus (assembly GCA_026781145.1). NCBI lineage: Eukaryota > Metazoa > Chordata > Actinopteri > Osteoglossiformes > Mormyridae > Hippopotamyrus > Hippopotamyrus pictus. The sequence continues at coordinate 25,716,209 of JAODLC010000133.1, read as the reverse complement.
GGAAAAAAAAAACTGATAATAACAATGACTGTCCTGTAGAGGGTGCTAAAGCGCAGGTTAGACACTTATACTGACTCAATGTTCTCATTAAATCTTCAGAAGGCATATGGAGTTTGACCTCATTCAGCTCATCAGGGGCAGAACTGGTAAAATAACCATTGCCTTATCACTTATAAAAGTCTAATGTGTACCCTGGGACAAAAAATCTGTCATATATTGGGTGTTACCCACAAAAACTATGCTGACGTATGGCAGTTTCAGTATGAACAAAAAAGTCTATATATTACCTGGCTTTTGGAGTGATAACTTCAGCAAGTACGTGCCATAATCATGTAGGTGGTTTTACAGAAATTAAGAGGCTTGATACACCATGATTTGGGATTAGATCAGAGATGTCAATATGAGAGACAGAAGTATCATTTGTTCATACAACGTTTTCAAAATACCAGAGAGCAGGCATATAGTCTATAGAAATCAAAAGTACAAACGCATGACAAGTGCTAGATTTTAAAGCCATTGTTTGGAATGAATTTTGCATATTTTTCTTTGTAATTCATACCTCCGTGGTTCACAAAGAGAAACTCTGAACTGGGGAAGGACATGCGTGATAAGAACAAGGCTGATGTCTCTTGCTGGATTTTGAAAATAATGAGCAGAATGAACATTAGTGTGTAACTAAAATAGTCCTAGCTGAACCCATCGCCTGTGGTCTTTGCCTACTCTTAGCAGACTTTCATCAGCGCAGAGTGGACTTTCTGTGCAAATGCCAGCTTGTTAGCTAGCAGCCTGGCTCTGGGTGCTTTGCACTTGGAGACTGGCTCCATGGCAAGGAAAATCCTCAGGGACTTGTTATATGGAGGAAGGATAAACACACAGCCCTGCTACAGATACCACATATTCTCTCACCACCTGTCACACTCCAATAATAATGCCAAGAATCAATATCTAACAATCAATTTGTTATAATATTTCATTTGAAGCAGCACAACATGTCATCATAAAGGAATGCAAGCTGAGTTAACTGTTAATAGGCATGTCATCTTAGTCATTTTGAACAAAGTAAAATAGAGCCCAGTTTAAATCTCCAAAGCTTCCTGAATTTAAATCTAAATCTCTAATGCCTTCCCCTCGCATCAATCGAGAAACTCATCCACATGGGGCAGACTTAGAAATGCTTGTCATCCACCCGCCTTCTTTTGAACCCAAACATAGAATGACCAGCTAACAAACTGAATCAATTTGCCAGTTCAAAGTGTTGGGCTTTTTATATGCTTTTTATCTTCAACTGCCCGCATTATACACATAATCTACTGCGACAACCAATAATAAAGCTGTCAAGGTTTCATAAACGTCACTGTTCAGCTAGAGCAGAGTTTCCCAATCCGGTCCTTGGAGACCCACAGACGGTCCACATTTTTGCTCCCTGAGAGCTGGGAGGTAACGAAAATGTGGACTGTCTGTAAGGGAGCAAAAACAAGGACCGGGTATGGGTCCCTGAGGACTGGAGTCATAGTTTGTAAATGATGAAGAACTGGTGTATTGTGGTGGGGGTACTTTTGTTGCACCAACTTCTGCCTTTTCAAGTTATGGCTGCTCAGATAAATATCCGCAATGTAGTTGAAAATGAGCTTACATTACTTAAAAAAAAATTAAACAAATAAAAGGTTTCCATGCCATTGGCTTAGAAATCCAAATAGAAGAACTGAACTGGAATTAAACGGGGCAGGAAAGCTCAGACCATTAATATTCATCAGCACTCCTGCGTTTCACTGCGACAACCAATAATGAAGCTGAATTGTCCCGGAAAACAGCACAAGCCGCAGATTCTGGCATCACTTAGGCCCGGCTAAAGCTACTGGGATGTGACAGCACCACCCCCATAATTAGAGCAGGTTACAGGGTACAGCTGGGGTTTTAAAAAGAGGGGGGGGGCTTTTATGAGTCTCCATTAACCTGGGGGGTCATGTGCATTTACTGTGGGGAGAGGGAGAGGACCCAGCAGGTGCCGGTAATGAGCTTAAAATGGGAGGATGCCCCCAAGCCAGTGCTGTCTACCCACAATGCCCCTCTCCCTCGCCAATGTTTTCACTCTCCAGCATGAGAAAAGAAGGCCACCAGGAGCACCTCCCCCCGTCAATTCTCCAGGTCCCCAAACCATGTCCCAGTATCTCATTAGTGAGTGGCTTTGCCCAGTCGAGGGATGCGTGAGGCCTCCCTGTGCCACTTTGCAGCCGTGACTGGCAGTGCCCTAAAACAAAGGGGAAGAGCGATAGGGTGTGACAGACAAAGGCAAGGCTTGGCACAGCATCTGTCTGTTTGGGTCACTGTCTGGGGGGTGGTGTGCCACGGTGATTCAGTCAACTCCCTTTGGGTCTCACCCTCCTCATTATCAAAGCCCCCCCATTGTCCCTGGCTCTAGGTGGGGCATGAAGGGGGGAGGGTCGGTTACCATAATTCTCAGAGAGGGACTGCAGATGCCGCATAATTAATCCACTGGGGTGTCCTTAAGAGTGAAAACCACATGAGAATTTACTTGTTGTTTACTTCTGAAATGTATGGCACTGGAGCCAAAAGCTCTTCTTCAGGTGACTGCTGTTCACTCAACTGTTGATGTCTGTATATCTAGAATGAGACCTTAGCAAACCACACCTCTACTCTAAAGACAGGTTCACTGAACACCGTGCGTAGGCTGCATTAAGAGCTGGTGCTTTCATTCAGTCGTCATGGGGCCAGGTTCTGTAGGTGGAAAAACAACACAAAAACAAGAAATTCTGCCAACTGGTTGCTTGCGACGTGATGAACTCACATGTGCCCTAGACAGCCTACAAGAAAATATATTTAGGGAGCCACCAGATATTTTGAGCTTCAGCACACCTTCGACCATGGGCAAGTTGCACACACACCCACACACACACACATGCACACAAGAGACAGATTTTTATGAATTGTGTTACATGGAGAAAAGCCCTTAAAACTCAACTTGGGTACAAACAATTTAAAGTTGAGAAGCCAATAAAAAACGGAGAGGTGTGAAAGTATGAACTAGGCCCGGATGGATGCCATGGAATTTATGAAGTCCTGAATTTATGGCCTGATGGGTGTGCGCTGTAACACACCTTCCAGAAATTTCCACTCAGCCCACAATACTTTGTTGCTGCTGAAGCCGTTGGCCTCAGCCATGGGTATGCCGAAAGACTATAATGAGAGACAAATTGAAACAAAATGGAATGAGGGCACCGTCTGTTTTCATCCCTTATGCTTTCTAAAGATGTCCAAGATAATATTTATTGCGCTACCATAGCGACACCGTGCGTGAGATTCCATAATCAATCACTGGTCTGTCATGTCACATCTTCTTGGCTGCGTTCTTGTGAATCAGATGCCACAGCAGAGAAAGAGTGCTGCGGTGAACCTGAAGAGCCATGAGTCACAGAGGTGGGACTTATACAGTATGTTTGGACCAACGCTGGTTACTGTGCTCCATATTTGTGTGGGAACAGTTCAGTGGTACTAAACTTGTGACCGGTTTAAGAAAAGGAAATGACATGTCCTCAAGTAAAATTAAACTTAGCTTCTCTGGTAAACAGCATTATGTAATGTGTGAGTAAATGTAACATGATCCTATGCATCATGTTCCTATGCATCATGTTCCTATCTCATTTTATTTGTCGCTGAATGACACAAGTGACGCCTGCAATTCAACAACCATCTTATAATGCAAGGTGTTCCCCTAACCTCAATGTCAAAATGAAATACCTTTGAGGCAATGAAAGACCTTCCTTGCATAGCTACATGTCATATTATTATGGCATGTAATCTCTGGCTGTGGGTCTGCCTGAATCAGGAATACAAGCGAAGGTTTGTTAGTTCAACGCAACCTCCATGCAAATATGACTGCTTATTGCATCTTTCATTTTGGTTGTCATGCCTGCAATTCCCTATCTGCCCTGAGTCTTTAAGATACCCGTAAATAAGTCACATATGCAGTGTGCTGCTAAACCAAGCCGGTGTACTACATTCAGGGAACTCCTGCTGCAGTCCTGCCCCCACACCCAGGACAGGACTGCCTCTACTGGGAAGGGGCCAAAAGAATGGAGTCTGATGACATCATATGATGAGACACTTCAGTTCTGATGTCATTTAAACAATGGGCTACGTTTTTCAAATTTCCTTCATTGTCTAATGAAAAATTACAATGAATATTACAATGGTTCTATCTGTTCTCCTCTAATAATAGGCTTAGATTTCAAAATGATGCTACACAAGAGATGTAGAAGACGACATCATTTGCTTGCCACCAGTGTAAACTCGTCATAGGGACCAGCTGGGATCATACGATTTTGTCTCCATATCTTAAAATAGTAGCATTATTTTTGGGGGAATTTCCCTTCTAAATATTCACTGGGATACTTCCCTCCTTTATATGTCATTGTCATGTGGTTTACCATGTTGCATTTATCCTCATGACATTTAGATCCACAGCTCCGCCCCCCCACTTTGTTGTGAAATGTTCGGTCCTTAAAATAGAATCAATCTCAAATTAGCTATCCTCAGGCGTTAGTGGATCTCGAAAAAGCCATTTAATTTAGCGCAAGAGTCTGTGAAATACAAAAATAAGAATGGTAGCCATTAGCAGAGGTGGAGAGTTCAGGTCCAGAGAGTACAAATCCAGACCAAGACTTTGTTTCAACCAACCAGTTGAGCAAAAAGAGTCACAGTCACAGAATACTCAACTGGTTAGTTGAAATAAAATCTTGGTTTGGATTTTTACTTTCTGGACCTGAAATCTCCACCTCTGGCCATTAGCTTAAAAGCTTTTACAAATAAATCTAAATCATTAGCAGATAACTAAATCAATTCATAAGAACAACTAATTGTCTGTTCCTGGGAAATCTTTGGTATCGTGTAGGTAGTATGAGTATTTGATCAGGTTAGACTTGTCTTGTCTCGATACCAGTTACAGCCTAGCATGAAAATCTGAGGGGCCTCTAAAGCTATGTTATTTTATTATTTTATTAATAACCACAGTTAAGGGGTATAAACAAAGACTAGAAGTACAGAGTATATGAATGTAGAAGTAAAAATGGGGATAGAGAGAGACAGTGATTTCATGACTGAAAAAGTGCGGGCATTGACCCTAGAATCCAGCTTATCCTATTGCTGTGATCACAGCATCCAGCTGCCCTGTATGAACATGTGACCTCAGAAGGTCTGAACACAAATTTACAGCTGAGCCTGAAACAGTACAGCCCGTCATATTAAACACATACAAAAAACACAACAAAACATGTAAAAATCCAGTACAGCCCGTCATATTAAACACATACAAAAAACACAACAAAACATGTAAAAATCCAGTACAGCCCGTCATATTA
>JAODLC010000133.1:25685470-25699625 GCA_026781145.1 Hippopotamyrus pictus | reverse complement strand
TATATGTTTACATATATGTTCATGTGTGAAATCATAGAATTTAAGTTTAGCAATGAAATAAGTCAGACAATATAAAAACAACCTAGTTACATCTGTTCAAAAAAAGGAGTGTCGCAGAAGATCCTGGACAGTGTATATATAGTAATGTTTACATACTTTGCAGGAGTATTCATAGCGGGCATACTCCCCATGCCGATAGTGTGAATGTCACCAGTGAAATAGATTTGGGCTAACATACTGCCATCTCTGTGACAACTGGACAACCATTTACAACCACCATATGTCAGTGATTGTTGCTCACTGTACTGTATGCTTGCTGTATATTCTGGTTATTTTTAAACCTTCCTTTTAAGGTCATAAATGTTTCTCTGATAACAGAACAAATAGGACCTCTTCGTGGATTTTAATGGTAAAGGGTAACCTTGTTTTCATAGTCATGCAGTTCTGAAGCATCTCTACACTTTCGAACAGATACATCCTGCCTTCCTAAGGAACTCAAAGGATGTTAGGCATCTCAGTGAATCCCCTGAATGACATGGTTGCCCATCAGTTTTTCCAATGGTAACGCCTACATTTGTCTTGGAATTGAAAGGGGGTATTTCAGGAATTATACACTGCATAAAATCGTTGCCTCACCCTTCAGTCCAGATGTTATTCCGCATGACTATATCGGACCCCTAGAAACCTCAGTATTATCCTTCCCAGATACAGAGTTATTCTCTTCCTCATCACAGACAGTACTGCCTGTTACATAACCTGTTTTGGCACTGAGACTTCATTGGCATTCCTATTGATGTCATAGTGACACTTACAAAAAAACCCAGGATGGAGGAAGACCAGTTAGAGCTGCCAAACTCATTCAGAACCAGCACGATGGGGACTCAGGTGTAAAAAGAATTAATTCTTTTTGTGCAAATTTGATTGCTATGATGAAAACAGGAGCAGAGTTAAGTTATTTGAGTTGGGTGTTAATAATCACAGGTAGGAACACAGCAAGAAGATTTATTAGCTAAATAACAAACTGCTTCACATATTTATAATAAACACTATACTATTATACAGTACATTTATAATGTGTGTTATTATCATATGATGTTTGCTATTAATGTATATTAAAGCTGTTACGGTATGTTAGGATGTTAATGTATACTTACATGCTGCTTATGAATGTTCTATGAATTCATTATGAATGTGCAGTTAATGTAATGAGTTACCAATTTCTGTTTTCTCTACTGAGTCTTTATTCAAGCTGTATTAGATATGTGACATACCATCTAAAGGAAACTAAAGGATATTAGATAACACATGCATGTGCATATACTATTTTCTCTTTGTGTGGGGTTGAGCAGTAAAACCCATATCTGTTCATTCTATTATGCACAGTGTGATATTTGTCATTTTACCTGCATTATCAGTTTATCTGGATGCTGAGTTTGTGCTTCAACCCTTTGCCACCCTAGTAAAATTCATGCTGGCCATCCCCTTATAACAGGTCTGGCTTTGCCCCTGGCACTGTGCCACCCTGTGCCACCCCCTAGTTCAGTTATGAAATTATTATTATTTTTATTATTAAATGATAAAACGAATCTGAATCGTGAATTTTAATTTTGACTTGGATGAAAAACCATTTTCACATAGCATTTTCACATGTCAAATGTGTTAAAACAATACTTGAGATTTTTATTGTTTCTTTTCCAGTCTTCCCATGGTGTGTGTTAAAAAAAACATGATTTCACAATAATATCCTAGAGATATGAAGAGCCAGTCCATGCTTTTGTGCATCGATATTACTGATTATATGTCAGATGTAAGTGTTTTTTTGTTAACATAACACGTCACTGTTGCATACATAATGTGAAGAATAATGTGCATATATGCAGTATATGTGTAAATGTAAAATAAATGTAACTATAGAGCAGCATAATGGCTAGATGACAGGGATGACAGGAGAATCGATCAACTTAAACATACGTTTAAATTTAATAACTTAACTTGGGTGATGAAGTCACAAATCTCAGATAAACTAGTATCAAGCCTGCTATACCCCTACTTGCATGAGATTATCTGTATTTCAGGGCTAACTCAGTACAGCTGCATAAAGTCAAAATATTTGCACTTAGCCATGATGTTTTCACACGGTTACTGCCCTCAACAGTCCCCTTTAGAGACACTTACGATAAGTGCTATAAACAGAAAAGCAGCGAACTACGTAACACAACCAAGGGACCTTAGATATTACTGTACACAATGAAGCCATTGACAACAAAAACAGAATGTGAAAAACCACAATCTTAGTTGCTTCACTAACACCAGAGCTACAGAGTTGAATAAAGAGTTCCATTCTGCTCCCAGTAAGAAATGAGGACTGTTTTTGTTCCTAAATACAGTAGGCGAGCACAGGAGGCTATAAGAACAGCTATCCTGTAGATGTTAGAACATTTCTACAGTCAGACCTTGGTTTTCACACTGACAATAAAACTAACCAGCCTTTTAATGGCATGGTTTTGAAGTGTGTAATGACACAAGGCTCTAGAAATCTTAGAATTTATGTTCTGCTGGAACGGCAAGTTCCTGGTAATGTCAGCTATCTGAAGTTACACGATCATTTTGGTTTGTGAGGTGGGAACTAGCAAGTGTCCTTTTCTGTGGGTGCTGATTTCCAGAAAGTTCTTCTGGATTGATTGCCATTACTGAGGAGCCTCCAGACCCACATTTCTGAAAGTCTGGGGCTAAGGTGGGGTGGAGTCTTGGTTAAACACAACTCAGTCCACCGTGGCCTATCCTGCCCTGTAGTCCAGCTTTTCATTGTGGTCCTGGATTCATGTTGTCTTATCCTGACTCAAGAATGACCTGTAAAAGAATACACAGAGATAAAAACACAGAGTTTACCATGTTAATTGTTTCACACTGCTTTGAAAATGAGAAAAAAAAAATGTTTATTTAGAGGCTTACAGTATATATATGGGTTACACCAAGTGGGACACGTGTTTTTTTTTTTTTGCATTTATATAGGGTGACCTGTGTTTTGCAGGCTTTTATTGTTTTGATTATTTCACAGTAGGTGATTCATAGACCATCGTCCCACTGAAGGGAATTGCTGGTTTTCCACTGTAGGCTGAGCATTTTGAAGACAATATCAGCCTCACAGAGAGCTCAGCTTAATTTGTCAAACGTGTCACCATTCTGGTCCATTGTGGCAGTCGGACGCGAACTGGGTCACATTTAAGAGGTGCACTTAGGCATAAATATATAGTGTGATAGACATAGTTGTTTTTAAGGTAAGAAATAGACTGCTACGACGGCCTCATCGAAATCCTGACATATCCTCTCATGTGTCACCATATTCATCTGATTCCATCATATCCCATCTCTGGTATTGCTTCTGTCTGGTTTTTTTTCTTTTTAAAGCGGCTTGGAACTGATTTGTTGAATTATGCTAAACTATAACGTCAAGTTTTTTTTATTATTATTATCCAATAAAGTAAAAAATGGTAGTCAGACATACCCAGTAAAAAGTTTTTTTAAAGTCTCAGTTTTTTAGGTGTGCATGTGTTCCAGGCTTGTTGACCAAAATAAATTTCGTAGGGTGTCCGGAAACTCTAAATAAATACGATTTTATAGACGGGAGGGGGGTTAAATATTTCGTCTTTTTTCTGGCTGTCTGCGTGCTTATACTATAATACTGAGAGATTATACATCTATGTAAATAAACTGGAACAAACAAGATTAAGGTTGCTTTGTCGCCATCTACTGACTGTTATATATTTCTACAACTTGCAGTCAGTTTAATCGCACGGTGAAAATGAGTCCTGCGGACGGAGCACCGTGATTTCTGTCCTAAATTTCAGTCAGTTTATTTTTATTTATGGCGCATTTTTATAACATTACATTGTCTTAAAGTGCTTTACAATATCCCTGGAATAAAACGTATGATCTGGTAGTTTTCACGTGTACTTATATTTACAAGGGCAGGTGTGCGAGGTTCTGAGTACATGCATACTCATTGACAAATAAATGAGACATCAACAGCATTTGTCGCTTACAAATTTCCTGCCTTAGGTTATTTTGGTTGCTCCAATCCTGTTTGCATTGCTGTTGTGCTGTAAGCGGCTGCATGAAGTCGAAGGCAGCCACAGATTCGATTGCTTAGCCTTGGTATCCCGGATGTATAACTAGTATTTTTAACATAGTATTTTTGCATGTGAATTCGGACCGTCGAATTGGAGCAACTTTGAAATGTTGTCTTTGTATTTTTAACCTCATTATTTTGCATGGGAATTCAGACCATCGAATTTCCGATGCATATTTCCAATGCATAAATATTCAATGCTAGAATTTCAGAGGCATATAAAATTCAAATTCCAATTACACAGATTTACTTTCATACAAACCGCTTTCCTTCCACCATATTAGCAAATAATCGAGAAGGCCATTTTTAATTAATGATTTTATAAAATCGAGTAATCGAGTTTAACCTTTACAAGGTTATAGAAGCCTGAGCAAATTTGAAATGAAGACCTGTCAGATTAAAGCAAGAACAAATCCACCACGCAGCTCTGTAGACATCAGGCACAGAATTAGACATGTACATTACAACCATACTAATTAACAAGAGCAAAACCAATGCAAAATCAAGGACATGTTCAAATGCAAACATGCACGTGTATTTATACACATAGCACATTCCACCGCAGTATACAATTAGAGATGTCATTATTACTAGATTAAATAAATAAATAAAAACACGACACAGAATACAAAATAACCTGAGTCTGCTCTTTTTGTCCCTTGCCTTTGGATTGTGATGTCCAGACAATAGCGTGAGTGCATTGATATAAGGGCCTGTTTTTGTCCTACTGAGTTTCCTAGACTTGCAAGGACTCTTTACTGCTCCATAGGCCACTGTTGATTCTAACCAGGGCAAGTGTGCTGGTATTACATTTCATTGTTGGCATGGTGTCTGATTCCACTGTCGTCTGGTGAAATTTAATGGGTTTGTCTATTGTGGGAAAGTTTGTTTTTCAAGCCTTCCCAGAGAGAATCCCACAGTCTGAGAACAAACTGCAAAACATGCTGGTACCCTGTTCTTGAAGGCAAAACACCATGTTGCTTTAATCTTTGGGTTATATTCCATACCCACAATAAGAGCAATATGGCAGGAAAGGTTTATCATAGATCATTTTCTCTTTAATACTACCCTCGAAACAAATCTAACCTATATTTAGTTAACGAGGTATATTTGTAAAATCTTCTATGAGTGTGCGTGACTCATTTCATTTCAGCTGTTCTGTTGGTTCAGTTTTGTAACCGTCCTGTCCTCATTCCAAATGTAAATGATGTGTTCCACAAGTTATATGCTTCCCATCAGAGAACTATTTATGTTGGTTTAAAATAGGCATGCAAATGAGATTTTCAGCCAGAAATGATTTTTGGTGTTAAAGAAAATCAGGAATCATGATGTCCTGTCTTTTGTCCATAATTGAATTGAAATAAACATGTATCGTTACATGTAAACATATAATCACCTATCTACTGTTCCACCTGTTCTTTTGTATTCATTTTCTGGGCAGTAGACCATGGAGATCTCATTGTGCTGCTATTATGACATTGATTCCGGAACATGGGAAGGGAAATTGGGACACAATCTCTAAAAAAAAGGTAGTCTATCTACAAAGGGCCTGTTCTTCATTCTTTACTGCATGAAACTGATTGAGGAATGTGTTTGATGTTTGTAGCTTTGGAGGGGTCACCTCTCGTAGTGACAGAGAATCATTAGACCTGGAAAGCTGTGACCCACAAGAATTGGAGCTGCCCAGTCGTAATTTACTTATGTGATGATGATGATGATGATGATGATGATGATGACGACCATGGTGGCAGCCTCATGTTGTAATACATCTGTTTCATGGTCAATAGCTTTTAAAACAGTACTGCATGTGGCATGTTTTCTACAGGAGGGAACCAGACAAGCTTGGAATCCAGAGTTTATTGGTTCAGTTGGAAGCTTGGCATCTCAGATGGCTGAACAAGCACTTTATCCGGGTTGGGGAGTTCCTGTCACCCCGGGGTCTGGCTCAGCTGCGGAGGTGTGGCTCGGTCACCAGCTTGTTCCTGGAACAAAGGAATAAAGGATTTTTTTCCTTTTCTCTCTTGGAGGAGAGAGAACAGATGCTGCCTGCAAGGGAGTCTGGTGCCAGTGGATGAAATTACCACCACGTGACGGCAGCATGACAAGCCAGCCCTTTGCCCATGGTTCACAATGACCTTACAAGTAATATTTCACACATACAGATGCACACACAGAGTATGAAATATCACCCCTCATTATCACCACCTTTTGGGCTTGGACGGTACGTGGCAGCCATATATTAATATTGTTTTTGATCTCTGCATACCTTTTTTCTTTTCATTTGGATTGTTGTTTTGTTAAGTAGTATGGACATTTTTTGGTGTTGTCTCCAGTTTTATGGTGTTTTTATATAGATTGGAATGGTGATTTTTAAATAATTGTTATTTTTATTAAATTTCTTTAATTTCCCGGAGTCTCAGCTAGTTATTTCACAATAAAAAAATGCGGTTTTTAAAATGAACGCTAGGTGGCAGGATTTACTAAAAATCAACTCCTCAGACGCTGAACTGTATCTGTCATGCAAGATATAGAATCTGTATTTGAATTTGCACATCATTTCCTTATAAAATTCTTCTTTTAATAAAGAAATTAAGTGTTGGGTCTGAGCAAACACCAGTGATCTATAACTCTGTGAGATTAGACTTTATGTGTAAAGAAAGAAAACAAAAATATATTGTTGTGACTCAACTCTTTCTTCCAAATTAATTTAAGCCTCCAAAAGTAACACGCATAAAAAAAGAAACCAATTCAGTGTGTAGTATGCGCGGAGTTTGTATGCTCAGGTGACTCCCGGTAACCTGTTTCGTAAGTGAATTAGTATAGTAATTAGCTATTAAAAAATTCACCTCTATGTAAAGTGCCATTTAAGGAAGATAGGATGTACAGTTGTGTATGTGTATGTGTATGTGTATGTATGTTTATGTGTACATGGAGAAGCAGGCTAAGCAGTCCAAACTATAAAATGAGTAAAACGTGCATCTAAGTAGGGGATGCCCACTGTCCCAGAATTCCATGCATGAAACATAAGATATATAACAAAGTCAGCAATCTGTATAACCAGCTTTCAGTCTCAGATCACAGCTGTAAATCCAAACATCAAGACAGGATCACATAGTATAGTTTCAATTGTGTATGATGAATTACTTGTAAAATGTTTTGTATGCAAGTTTTATTGCAGTCTAAGGTGATCATTCACGCTTTAGAATTTCAGGAATATCTTGATTACAGGGGCGGGTTATGACTCTATTGGCATTTTTTTTTTCCGGTTCTGTAGGTTAAAAGAGTGATATGAAAAAAGTGTGAGTTGAGGCACGAAGAACTTCGCCTGTGTCTGCTCCAGGGATCTGTAAAAAAAAAATGGAAAAAAAACAACAGATTTTTCAGCACGTGTCACCTTTCAAACGTAAGAACCCCAGGATGGAATTTCTGCCGCATCTGAGTGTGTGGGATGTTCTAAGACAGCATCACTCTTAAATCGATGATTACTTCTATTCACAAAACGATTGCTTGTTAATGCATGTATGGATGACACACCCCTTTCTTAGCAGTATTACTGTGGTATTTGCAGCTCTTTCAGTTTTCCCACACTCAAGAGATATTCATTCTATAATATTGCGGGGTAGTGTGCGTGTGGTTTCACTTCATTGTTGAGGAGTGTGGTTGCATTTCTACCCAGAAGGCAGCTAGGAAGATTCCTCAGTGAAGACCACTGGTGTTCATGAGTCTCTCACTTCCAGAAAATAATTTCTTTGTATTTATTTGTATTCAACAAAAGAAGAACACACACACACACACACACACACACACACACAAACTCGCACTCGCACAGTGTTGACTTGCTAAGCACACATTCTTAATGGCATTAACCACAGGTCAAGTTCATTTCCAGGACTGGTTTAAAGAACAAAACATATTTTCTTTAGTATGCATTAATTGTGAAGTACTTCCATAACTTCTTTTAACAGCATATTTTAACAGGATAGCTTGGTATCCGGTTTAGACCAGAGGGAATCTGTGGGGTTGATCTGCTCCCGCTGTGCATCACAGCTTGAGTGCTAGCGGAACTGCCACATCAAATATTCTGGGTGCCGCTAAGTCACCATCTGCTGCCCTGAAATTTAGCTTGGCTTTCGCATAAAAGGAAAAAAGGTAAAAGGCATTTGGGCTTTAAGATTGCATGTGATTTAATGTATGTGGGTTTTATTGTGCGGTGTGGGTCGTTTCCAGGTGTTGATAGTTACCCCAAAACACACACACACACACACACACACACACACACACACACACACACACACAGAGCTTCCAAAGCATGTTAGACATTATTGCTCCAAACAATCTTGTTACAGGAACTCCTAGTGCTGATTTTTCAACTGTTTCCTTAGTTCCATTGATGTAACTTACTTGCCACTACCCAGAACTGGCAGTGCAAGGAATATAGAGCATAATGTAGCATCATGTAATGTGGTACAATATGAAATATAATATCAGTGATCTTTATGATAAATCAGTAGAAAACTTACAGGATCCATTGCAAGGCTGGTGTATTACAGGTGAAGGCTTTAGCTTTTAAATAGTCTAAAGAACAATGCACAATAATTCAGATGAACCACACACACATTACAAAATTTATTAAATAGCAGTCCTGAAGTTTGTAACCCTAGACTTTACCCCAAAATGTTGCACTGATGTAGTCCAAATCCAAAATGAGAGAAGTAACATGTGGTTTAAGTCCATGGATTGGAAGTCTATTGTATTGCAGGGAATGTCCAGTGATTTTCATTAAAAATACATGAATATTGAAAAGTACAAAAAAGATCTTAAATAGTTTTTCCCTGGAGGGCATTTCCCTTTCAGTGTTTTCAGAATCACTTTGGAGCTGCAAACCTTATTGGTCGATTCGGGGTGAAAAGGTGCCTGTCTGCCTGAAAGCCGTCCAATCACGCTACGTAAACATCTGACGATGGGGCACTGAGTAATGAATTGGCTGAGTCTGTGTCCCATGATCTCAACAACACATGTCTCTGTTTGCCAGATGTTTCTCTTGACCTCTTTACCCAGGAGCGGGCTTTGACATTTGATGTTTCTCCTGTTCTACTGCTTGCCTCCTTGGTGCCTAAAGCGTAGTCCCGTACTATGGTGGGCAGCCATCGACAGTGGCCCAACAATGATAAAAAAAGATCAGCACCGCTCAGCAGTGTGGAGCAGCACTGTCTGGCTCTATGGTTCCTGACGTAGACGCACAACCAGAATCTGAAAACTGAGTAGCTGAATATCATGCTTTTATAAAGAGCCTGATGGAGATTTCTGTAGCACTCTTTCCACTTTAGGTTGTGGATAACCAGTGTTCCTCTATAACTGTATTTTCTAAGTGCTGTTGATGGGAAGTAGGAATTAGAGAAGTGCAACTTTAAACGTAACTGCTTGACTATGACCCTTCATTTACGGTAGCGTGAGTTTGCTTTTGGTTTCCAGTCTGGAACTTGACTCATGCAGCATTTGTGGCTCTGCATCAGTGAGCACACAGTTTACATTGTTGGATGAAAACAAACGAAACGGCCACCTTTGCCATGGCCTCACAGACACCATTGATATGACTACACTGTTTCAATTATGAAATCGCCAGTGGTTTCCTTATTCCTCCAAAACCAGACTCTGGGCTCCTTGTTTGCACTTACCTGATGTCATACCAGGCACAGGACCGGATTACCAAGCCCTCCAGTGGTACGTTTGGTCCGCAATCAACTTTAGTCATCAATTTAGGCCTCAAGGAATCATCCAGTGCGTGGGGTGGAGCTTACAGTACACTGGCTGAGCAAAGTGGGAGATAAATCTAAATCCTCAAGTAAACAAATCAGCTGAAACACTTCACCTCTAGGAATGCAATGAGAAAATTCATGAAGCAGTGTACAGGCATGCACACTTGTTGTACGTAAGGTGGAGAAGGAGTACCCTCCAACGCAAAGAGCTTTGCTATGTCCTGTCCCTGTCATGAAGCCAGACTGCTATTTACTTGATGGGACATGAGTGATTATCCCTTTGTGTTGGAAAATAAGGCTTTACCAGCTTAAGGAGTAACAGCGTCCTGCATATATAGGAAGCGTTTAATAAATAACAAAATCAACAGCAACACAACAATGAACGCATGAATTCTTATATATACTTTTTGACTGTATAAACTATAAATATGACATGCGGTCCTTATAACTTAAAATACCCAGTAATTTACAGTGTGAGATCAGGGTTTGGATTGTGACAGATCGCCATTGGGCAGAAGATTATTGTTGGCATGGCCTTTTGCTGTCCGTCATACTGCCTGTTGTGGGGGGGGCTTCCAGGACTTGCGGCTGAGCACGCAGACGCAAGCCACATTAATGCGGATGAGTCGCCAGGCCACCAGGTTTTTGAATGAGGTGAGCGCCCGGACAAAGGTGTGTGTGTTGGTGCAGTGGGAGTTCCAGTGGCGGGCATCCACACCCAGGCACCCTGAGGAACCGGACTTAGCGGCCCGGCACATGGTCTCGAAGAAGTACTGCTTCTTGATGACGTTGTTGATGTTGACGTTGGGCAGCACCGTGACGTCATTGCCCGAGATGTCCGTGGCCCTGGTCTTATTGCCCACCCAGGTGCTGACGCTTTCACACACGGAGTAAACGCCGCGGGACTGCGACGGCGCCGCGTGCCTGCGCACCCTGGTTCCGGGCTCTGACTCCGGAGGGTGGGTGCTGAACAGCACCCGAGCCGAGTGCCGCCGCCTGCCGTTGAAGAGTTCGGGGTCCACGGTAGGGGCTGAGTCCGAGGAAGCAGTGTCTGTCTGGCTGAGGCTCTCAGTATCGTCCCAGGGGGCGGCCCTTTTCTGTGATAGGCTCTCGGGCCTGGACTCCTCCCATGCCCGATCCTCCCCCCCCATGTTCGCTGCAGCCTGGACGCCAATCAGGAAGAGCAGGATCAGCATCGACGACCTCATGGGCTCGCGTTCTGCCAACAGAGGAAAGGCGGTCAGTTGGCTGGTGCCACCTACCTGGATGCGGGCTGCGCCAACACCGTGCCAGAGGTGAGGGGAGCTAATAAACTAGACTGTTCTCTCCTACAGAAAATGATCAGATCATGAACCTGACAGTAGCACAATGTTTGACAAATATTTAATCATAAATCTTTTTTTTGCGGTAGCTTGATTCTGTTTTGATCTTGCTGTTCTCAGCCTTCACACCAACCATGACCGTCTGTATGTACTTCGCTCAAGTTAACATTTCTCATTGTGTGTCCTTCGAAAGCTCGTCCGTCCCTGTGCAGAAGCATGTTCCTGCAAGAACCTCGCTTTGTTAGTAAGAACAAAGCACAGTTATTCTCCTCAAACAGACCACGACACTAAATGAATATTATCAAAATCTGCTTTCTTTGCGCCATACTATATTTACCATGTCATATTACTTCTTTCTTTTTCAAATTAGGCGTACAGATTTCAGAAAATGTGCACATTTAATGGGATTGCTGTGCAAGGTTGACTTTCCAGCTGAAGGCTGGTGCGTGACAGCAGAAAATAGAGGAGAGAGTTCATAACCCAGACATGTCCGTAACACACCAAGGATAACGCTAGACAGGTGTAGAGTATGTTTCATTTTTTCAGCAGTAGTCTGTGCTCAGCAGGTTAAAGAAGCACATCATGATGAGTTCCTCAATTGCCATGACAATTATTCTGGCATGGAAGCTATCTTAGGTCTTCCTTGAAACACACCTTTCTTGGCATTGCCAAGCTTAATTGCCGAAACCAAAATCATAGGTCTTGAGAGTCATAAAATGCATTGGAAAAAGTGTTTTTAAAGGAAAATTGCCAGAACAGAAAAAGACACCCAATCTACGACTGGCGGATAAGCTGCAGTCATAGAGAATTATTCAACGAGTCACTGATTATCCCTCTGTGGCCAATTAAGATTCTTTCCACAAAATTAAGTAACATTATAACCAGACAGACAAGCATGGAGTGAACCCACAGGCATTTAAAAAAATGCATGGAAAATTACTGATTCGATTAAATAATCTGTGCCCTTTGTGGTACCTTTTAGACCGCAGTATTTCAGGACCTCTTGGAAACCGTACAATAGGCATATTCCCACCACATCATTGTGTTTCTGCCAGCTTTTGGCTGCCTGTGAGGGCCCTTTATAAAACGGGAACACCAGCCCCGGTCCTGGGAGCCATCAGTCTATGTCGATTCTCAAGCTCTCTCCTCTATGCTGAGAGAGAAGGTTAAAGTAGTTCATTCAGGGGAAGTCTGGTGCTGCAGAAGATGTATAGCTCTCACTGTATAAGCAGTTTGAGAACATTGTTACAAGTGCTTAACCTGCATCAGATTCTCTGCACATGCTGGCCCTCTGGTGGCATAGCTGGGCACTCCTGTAGATGTGTAAATGTGGGCGCTAAAACTTCATTTGGCAGACTGTCAGGTAATGAATGTTACAAGTAACAGGAACCTACCCCCGGTAAAGGGTCTTGTTCCTTCAGTGAGGATTTTATAAATAAATTGTATTCATTTGTACACCTGGTGGGATTAATGTAAAATACCTCTTTTAAGGGTTGAACATCAGGCCCCATTCTGGGATGTAAACAAAAACTCTCTTTTTATAAGATACTAGAGTATTCAATTCTCTATCTGAGGACTCTGGCCTTAATTTATCTTCATTTTCTTCACAGAAAACTTTACCCTAATAAACTGAGACAGGCATAGGGTATTAAGTAATAACAGTCAAACTCCGACAAATTCCAAAATAAAACAGCAGTATCAGAGATAGTCTGCATTGTGTCAGTGAAGTATTTATCCATTTTCTGTTTCACTTGTATAGAATTGCAGTAAAATCATTTATGACTTACCAGTGCCAATGCTCATAATTAATTCACTGAACAATTTACTGTGAGTATTAAACACTGACTTAGCAACAGCTCCAAGAAAACATCAAGATAATCCCAGCTTTGTAATGTTTAGACTGGCAAGCCAAAAAAAAAGAATACTATTGTTTTGCCTTGCATTATCTGCATTACCGGGGCGGCATGGTGGTGCAGTGGTTAGCACTGTTGCCTCACACCTCTGGGACCCAGGTTCGAGTCTCCACCTGGGTTACATGTGTGTGGAGTTTGCATGTTCTCCCCGTGTCGTCGTGGGGTTTCCTCCAGGTACTCTGGTTTCGCCCCACAGTCTAAAGACATGCTGAGGCTTATTGGAATTACTAAAATTGCCCATAGGTGTGAGTGTGCCCTGCAATGGACTGCCCCCCCCCCCCATCCAGGGTTGTGCCCATTGCTTCCGGGATAGGCTCTGGATCCCCCGTGACCCAATAAGGATAAAGCGGGTGGGGAAAATGGATGGATGGATATCTGCATTACCTTTTTTAGTTTGGGTTTTTTTTTTTCTTTTTTTGAAAAAACATCTAAAGGTGCTGTTGTATTGTTTTAAGCTTTAATCAGGTGAACACTGTAATCTACTTGTAAAGTGTGATCTTAACTAAGTGTCCCAGCGAAAGACATTCACTCTCAGTATTGGTGACTACTTATGTCCTAAATGAACATTCGGCTGGCTTCCTATTCTTACTAATGGACATTGCCTGCCTTTGGGCTCTTTAGCAGTGCTGATCCAAAAATCCTGCAAATGCGCTGGAGGTTTGAATCACAAATGTGGTTTTGCTTGGTACGTCCTTTAAGAAAGTCAAAAATGTCATGTGAATGCACGAAATGGGAGATGTATAAATAACTTCAATGTATCCTAACCTGGTTTTCTAGCAAGGATATTATACCTGCCTTCCATTAGCATTTGTTGGCTGTGTGACTAGTTTTCTAAATTTTATGTCTTAATGTCTTATTCCTGTCAGAAAGTATATGTCACATCTACTTCTAAATATAAATGTTTTGGAAATATTTTTGCTTGGCTAACAGTATAAAAACTGTGATGTCCATAAGTGTGCAAGACAAGAAAGCTCTGCAGAGGGTGGTGAAAACAGCTCAGAGGATCACAGGCACACCACTCCCTGCAATAACGGA